>JALPBZ010000039.1:0-122639 GCA_026538355.1 Cryptococcus sp. GC_Crypt_5
TATCATTCCACGCGTTGAATTGGATTCTCGCTGACTCGCTGACTCGCTAATTGACAATAGCATTAACGGTGCTGGACACTTACCTCTCCACCATCCAATCACCCTCCTCATCCAGCTCCAGCTCCCCCTCTTCATCCTCTATGTCCCCTTCTACCTCCACTTCCACTCCCGACTCGACGACCGCGAGCTCGACCCCCCGGTCCTTCGTATACATCTCCGCCGCGGACGCGTTCAGACCTCTGGTCCCTGCTCGATACCTCGAGACTAAGCGCGAGGCGGAGTTTGAGATCCTGCGTCGATGTCAGGCGTCGGATGCTGGTGTGAAGCCGATATTCATTCGGCCTGGTGCGGAGCTCCTACTTGCTTTACCAATGGAAATTAGCGCTGATATTCACGTGCACTCGTAGGACTGATGTATCACCCGCACATCCGACCGTTCACGACCTTACCCGCCTTCCTGGTCGATCTGACCTCCAAGATCGGCCTGCCGAACCCTTTCGCCTCGAAATCACCATTGCACGGCGCGGTCTCTGCGCTGAGCACGTATCCCTTGCATGTCGACCACGTCGCGCAGGCTGTTATTCGGTGTATCGACCAGGGGAGGGAGGGCGTTGTTGACGTGCAAGAGATGAGGGGCTGGGCTGGTTTTGCTGATGGTAAGAACGGGGATAAAGATAAGGTCGCCCTTGATTCATAGGTCCTCCGGGACTCGATACAACTCATGCATTGATACAGCTACAACCTCAGTACAACTTTCTACACTGGCTCCTTCTTGACCCTACTCACACTAGGCGAGTGATCGCGTACGACCCTGCGCTTCCTCCCCTCCGCTTTAGCTCTCGAACAACACCCAACACTCTTCTCACGCCCATCTTTGAACTTACTCCACGCCCGCCCACCCTGGTTCCGAACGACTTTGTAGATCCTACTCTCAATCGAATGTTTCGCTTTCTTGTACACTCGCCACAACTCGTCTTTCCCGCCTTCATCCCAAACAGACTCCGACATGCTCACTAGACCATCTACGAAGGACCGTTCTAATGCCGATCGCGCAGCTTCATGCTCTACGATCCGCAGAGTCGCGTGCGACGAGGAGGAGGACGACGCGCGGAAGTGCTTGTAGTACCCCGGTGTCTCTAGGAGGTATGAGAGGCCGTGCAGTGTCGGATGGCGCAGGAGTTGCCGTATCGAGGACAGGTCGATGTGGCCACTGGCGGACTAGCGTCAGTATAACAGACTCAGTGGGCTGGAATACTTGATCCAGTGGCGCGTATAGAGCAACTCACAATCCAATACTGGTCGATAGAGAGAACTCATCAATACCTTGGAAGCACTCGCACATAGACTCTGACTCACTTGGCATGCCGATCCCCCGCTCCGCCATGGGGGACATACGAGTCGCTCAGATGCACACCGACGATATTCTCCCTCCCAATCTTACGCAACAGCTCGAACAGCTCTTCCCGCTGCACACCGTCGTTTAGGTCGTAATCCGCCACGTGGATGTGGCAGAGGTCGATACAGATTTTGACTCTGCCCATTGGCAAGCATGGAAGGAGGGCGGCAAGTGTTTTGAGCGATGTGAGGCGGTTCGGTGATGGGTGCACCTGTCGCAAAGCGTGTTAGCATCTCTGGTGGTACCATTCAGGCCGACTGGTGAGAGTCGACGAACGCGATACGACGTTACTCACGGTATTCTCCAGCGCTAGCGTTACACCTGGTACGGCCCCAATCACCTCGTTCAGATCCACGACGAGTTGTCGTACGACCCGCCGAATCTCTTTCTTGTTCTTGGCGAACTTGTTCGAGCCGAGACTGCAGACCGACACACGAGGTCATCAATGATCAACCTCGTTGGTCAGAACGGTGACACAGGAGCTCACTGGATGACCAGCGTTGGTATACCCATCTCCCTCGCTAGCTGCATCTCGGCGATGACACTAGCTTTTGAGCGGGCTCGCAGAGCGCTGATCAGGATGCGTCAATGATGCACAGCAACTTTCCACAATTTTCCGAAAGCCCGCTCACCCGTCCGTGCTGAGCAGATTCGTAGTGTGCACAGCATGTGCCATCATTCGCCGACCAAATTCCTCGCCTGCCGAGAAGATTAGCAGCGGTAAAGGATGAGTCATACTGCGAGGTGCGCGAGACAGGTGCTGGTGAAGCGCTCACCAAACGTTGCGATCGAAACAGCACAGTCTAGGCTCTTGTTTTTAGTATGACAATCCTCCCAGTCGTGTAGATTCGAAGAGCGCAGCTTGACTTTCCTCCTGGGCGGATTGATGAACATGCTCGCGCCCTGAATATCGGGATAACACTTCCTGAGCCATCTCAATCTTTGGATAGCCAGCGACAGTCCGCCATCGGTCGATAAGTGGGTGATCCAACTGATCGTGGATGCATAGTCTATCTCAACAGTGTCGGCCTGCTGCACGGTCGAAGCGTCGTGGCTAAGCGTAGATGATGATACTGTAGGAGGGTGCTGAGGTGTTGGGGAAGAGAGTGCAGGTTTGCGTTCTATCTTGATTGGCGTGGACGGGGACGCCGCGAAGAGCGGAAGCGGCGGTCGGTCGAAGAGCACATTCTTCGCTATATAGCGTACAGGTGTAGGTGTATCCGGCTCCCAGACCTCGGACTCTATAGTGGATTCGTGATAATGCTGAGATACAGCTACAGCCGTATACGTAGAGCTGGACGGGGTGCGCAGACCTAACCGGGCGAATGGGCTGATTGGAACGATTGGTGTGGCTGAGTGAGCAGTGGTCGCACGCGTATCGGGATGTTGTTGAGGAGTGAACGGGTATTCGATAGTCGTCGATGTCGGTTCCGACTTTCGCTTTGGGGTCTGAGGAGGTGCAATGCGTTGCTTGGTAAGGGTAAATGGGTTGTGTGTCGTATATGACCTCGGCGAGATATCCGTTGGGCCCCTTGCACCCGCTGAATGAACGTCGGGATGTGTAACAGGGCGGACAGTTTGACATGGCGGTGTATGTAATTGCGTCGACGCTCGCGAGCCTTGGGATGCTTGCGAGTGTCCCAGGGATGGGAGACTTTCGATATGCGGAGTATCGGTGCTGCGTGTTGGGGAATGAGGTGGGGAAGGAGTGATGTACCAATCGGATCGGCCAGCGCGGGTAGTAGACGGAGTCGGCCAGTCACTGGTACGAGGCGTCAGCCGACGACGAGATTCACGATCGACTGACGACGTCGGTAAGACTGAATGCTTCGTAGCGATTGGCGTTTTGGGCGTATCGCACTGATCGTGGATGTCATCCGATAGATCTAACCAGTCAAAATTGGCTTTCTCTTCGGTTTGCTGTTTATCCGGGCCAGTGGTAGTGGGGCGATACATGCATTGTTCTTGCTTCGATTGATGTGTTGGGCGAGAGGGAGAGTGGGACGAGTGCATGGTGGTACAAAGGGAGACATCGGGCTTGAAGCAGGCGGAAGCTGGTCGGTTGACAGTAGATTGTAAGGATGTTGGATGATAGAATGGTCGAAAGGAGAAAGGTGGATGATGATTAATGATTGATGTAAAAGTTGAACGTTTTGATTCTGCTTTGGGCAAGCACGGCAAGTCACCCAAGTCGGATCAACGCGCGTACCACACTCCCGTCCCCCTCAGCCGCGTCAGTACTACCCTCCCACCAGGCCAGTGCAGTATGAGAAAAGGCCAGAAGCCCATTGGTCAGCTCGATCCGCCCCCGCCTATTGCAAGGCCTATGCATCGCCCACCGAGCTCTTGATTGGGCATAAGGATATCAGAGGGCGCTGGGAGGTCGGGCCGAGGTCAGATTGTGTGCTTGCATTAGTATCTTCGCGAGATATCGCTGTCAGTATCATTTTTTTGTCGTTTTGACATTTGGGCAGAAGGTGGACGAGAGCTGGAGGTGAAGCAGTTGGATACTTCGTCAATTACGACTGTGATTCTTGTTTTTGATTTTGATTTCGATGGGATTTCATTAGGATTCAGATTCGCTTATCCAGCTGTGGGGTTTAGTGATAATTGTTGTGTTGCGATACCGATACCGCTGCCTGTGCTCGTTGTAGCCATCGTAGTAGAAGCTGGGTCCAAATGTAAGCCTTGCAGCGATAGCGATTACAACAAAGAGTAGAGTAAAGACTGAAATGGAGATGTGTTGATTACAATTACAAGTCGCAATTCGATTGGAAAGTGATAGCCAATTACGACTCTTTTCAGATATTTCGTAACTACGAACTTCGACTAATGAATACCGTTTCACTTGTAATCTGATATGCCAATTTCGCAGGTCTGATTTGTCCAACGACCAGCAATGACATGACACCCAAGCAGCACCTTCACTCCCCGCGTCAACCGGACAGTTCGACCGTGCTTCGTAAGCCTCTCTCACGGCGTGAGCGCGAGCTGCACTACGAAGAACAGCGCGCGTGTTCTCGAGATGCTTGAGTCCGGCAATCTCTGATCGGATCCAGTAGGCGAATAACCCGTCCGCAATCATCTCATGACGCAAAGCAGAAAGTCAGCAACTGCGTTGGGACGGGAGCAACCGTACACAGTCACCGTAGACGACGGGTGTCTCCACAGACCGCCGAGTTCCTCTCGAATGAAACCATTCAAGAACAATCAGATGTCTGCTAGAGATGAATTGCTCCCGGATATAGTATCGCCAGACGTGGTTAGTCCAGGTGACAAACTACAGCTGAACCCCGCTTTTTACCGCTGGCAGCGCCTGTGAGGCCCCGGCTGGAGCACACCGGCACCACGGACCGATTGATTGCATCATCGTGTGCATGTGCAACCTAGTTAGCGCGAATCGTCCGAGCGCCCTTCAGTATTTCAGCGGTAATGAGATGAGGCGCTAAGGCTAAGAGAGTCTATCTTGTTCGGGTCGCAAGAGATGAGTAAATGCCAAGACATCTATCCCCGGTAGTTACCGCGCCGTACTTCTACAATTAGCCTGCGTCAAAGCTCTGCAGCCCAGCAGCTCAGCATGAGCATGCGTCATGTATCAGCTGCCCCGTCGCTGTACTTAAGCTTATCCCGACAGCCAAGCTGACGATATAGCTATTCCCCTCATCTCGTCTCCCATATATATTGACGATAGCACCTTTCCAGCATCCTACACCCACCATCATCCAGCAAACATTACCCACCATGTCGGCCAAATTGCAAGTGGACGATAAACCCGAGATATCGCATATAGAAGCCGGCGACTCGTATGAGAACCAAGATCAAAAGCGCGTCGCACACCAACATACTCAGGACGACGTGAAGCATGGTGATCGCGCTCTCAGGTACATCGGCGACGAGAGAATCGAAGTCACGGAAGAAGACGTGAGTTGAGTCTGCGTCTGAGCATTGAGCTCGTCAGCTAGCGAAAAGCGTGTTGCTGATCGCTTTACCTGTTTGGAATTTCGCCCTTGGTAGAATGTCAGACTCCGACGGCAGACGGACAAGTACATCTTATCGATTTTGGTCTGGGTGTACTTCCTGCAGATCCTCGATAAGACAGTGAGTACTCATTCTACTCTTATGACACGCATCGCGCTGACGATCTCATTCACATTGACTAGGTGCTGGGCTATGCGAACAACTTCGGCATGACGGCCGACACGGGCTTAGTCGGTAATCAGTACTCCACTCTGGGCTCGATCAACGCCATCGTCCAATTAGCCTGGCAGCCGTTCTCCTCCTACTTGCTCGTCAGGGTGCCCGCGCGGTACTTGATGCCTGCTATGGTCTTTGGCTGGGGCGCGGCTCAGGCGTGTATGGCTGCTGCGACCAAGTACGTCTATGCGTCTATCCGTCTGTTGGAGCATTACTTGCTGTTGTGCACGCTGACGCCACGATTGCGCTGATAGCTTCCCCGGGCTGATGGTCTGCCGAGCGCTGTTAGGTCTCTTCGAAGCGGGCTGCTTGCCGCTCTTCTCCCTTATGACGGCGCAGTGGTATCGCCGGTCCGAGCAGCCTATCCGTGTCGCAGCGTGGTACTCCACCAACGGAATCGCGACGATCGTAGCGGCGCTTCTCTCGTACGGCCTGTAAGTCGGACTCGCTGCTCACATTGCTGCATCCATCAGTGTTGGCTTCGCTTCATTTGATTGGCAGCTGACCAGGGAATCTACGCGTGCAGAGGCCACGTCAACTCGCCCCACATCGCCGCATGGCAGCTGATCTTCATGGTATGCGGGATCCTCACGTGCATCTCCGCGCCCATCATCTACTTCGTCATAGACTCCGATGTCTCCTCGGCCCGATTCTTCTCCGAGGAAGATAAACCCAAAGCCATCGAAAGACTCCGGGCTAACCAGACTGGAACTGGGTCCAACGAGTTCAAGTGGAATCAGGTCTCCGAGCTGTTCTACGATATCAAGACGTATATGTTCTTGTGCATGACCTTGTGTCTCAACGTCGGCGCGTCGGTCACGACTTACTAGTGGGTGTTGAGCCATCCGTATCCGTCGCTGTGTACACGATATTCTTGCTGATACAATCCCCCGTTACGCAGCGGCCCCACACTCATCGCCACCTTTGGCTTCGGTGAGTGTCGCTGACTACTTCCCTCGAAGCAGGAGTAGCAGCTGATGAAGCGTCGACGTGCGCGATAGACAAATTCGTCACGTCTCTGCTCAACATGCCCTTCGGGGCACTGCAGGTGATAGCGATCCTGCTCGGCTGCCTGTGCGCGACGAAATTCAAGATCAAGTCCGCCGTCTTGGCGTTATTCATCTTACCCGTGATCGTTGGCCTAGTGCTGCTGTACGTCGAAGAGACCGCGACGACACTGAGGATCGCGCCTGCCCTCGTGGGGTACTACTTGTTGGCCTTCTTGTTCGGGGGGAACCCAGTGATAGTCTCGTGGATGGTGGCGAACACTGCTGGCCAAACCAAAAAGGCACTGGCAATGTCAATCTTCAACGCGGGCAGCGCGGTGGGCAATATCGTCGGCCCATACTTGTTTCAAGCCAAAGACAAACCGCATTACATCCCTGGAGTCAAAGCGACCCTGGGCATATTCTGCGCCCTCCTCGCTATCGTCGGCATGCAAGTCGTCGTTGTTAGAGCGCTCAATCGGCAAAGGCAGAACCAGAGGGAAGCGCATGGCAAACCACGTCATATCACCGATACCTCTATGTCGACCAAGTATCAAGCGTATGGGGCGGAAGACGATAAAGTGTTGGGTCAGAACGGTACGTCTCACTCTGCATTTAATCTCTATCGTCGACTCCTCACTGACGCTACTTGACCCATGTAGCACTTCTCGACTTGACGGATTTCAAGAACGACGAGTTCGTCTATTTGTATTAGTCTATGAGATATACTCTATGTAGCGGCCGGATGAGACAGAAGGGTGAGAACTAATGGTGAACCGCGACAAAGGATTGCAGGATTTGTTCAATCAGGTCAATTGCCGAGTAAAGCTCGCATAGATCCAGCGTAGATATCATTATATGCACCTAGTTGCATTCGTGTACAAAGCTCGTCGAAGCTACTGAGGCGGCACGTAGGGTGTGATGAGCATCTACAAAATCATGACAAGGAGGTCAGCTGTCATTCCGCTCAAACATCATAGGGGGGATACACGGGAAAGCGTCAACCGCTCAATCGATAAGAACGCACCTTGCTAAACTCTTTGATCTTGTCCACGCCTCGGACCTCCTCTGTGAGAAGGGGCAGTTGGACGATATGGAACTCATCCTCATACAGATCAAAGGCTTCACGGAGGTACTTTTGCTGCATCTTGTGTCTGACCGAGCACTGTTCGCATTTATCACTTGATTTCGGGAAGAGGAGCTGGTTGACGATGATGTTGTGCGTGTCGATCTCGTATGATGTTAGTTCCTGGATCAGGCGCTCCGTCTCGTACAGTGACAAGAACTCGGAGATGCACACGCAGACAAACGTCGTCTTCTCCTACTCGCCATTGGTAGAGTTATCAGCAAGACTGACGATCGATGTGCAGTGGCAAGTGCGCGTGGCCACTCACGGGATCCTTGAATTGCGAGTTGACCTCTGTAATGACCTCTTTCATCGCGTCCAGCTTGGCAAACATGTCCTCCTGAGGTCCTCCTCCGCCGAACATGGATTGCATCTGCAGTAGTAAAGCTTGTCAACCCTGGTCCCATTAAAAAATGCGGTAGATGACACGCACCTGCTGTAACATAGGCCCGAAGCGTCCGCTGAGAGTACTGAGCTTCCCTAATGCCTTCTCGAGGACGGAGGGGAACGAGAGGAAACGGAGTGTATGGCCAGTGGGTGCCGTATCAAAGACGATCACTGAGAACTCCATTGATTTGACGTGTCTGCGCGGACGGCCGAACAGTTGTCAGCCAGACTCCTCGCAGTTAAATGTCGCAAGTCGGTATATATGAAGCTTGCGAGCGGATGAAGTGTGATCACGATAAGAGCAATGACTCACTTCATGATCTCGGCGAAACCCATCGCTTCGTCTACACCAGGAATGGCGAATGCCAGATCCTGCATCATCCCGCCCATCCCACCGCTCTGGTCCGCTACGAATCCGTGGACGCATGATCAGCAGACAAGCTTCACTTCTTTGACTCGTGCTGGAAGCAGTTGCCCATGCTTCTCTGCTCTGAGCCGACCTGCAGCGCGCATGAAAACCCCTATCTCTTCCAGCAGCGGGCTTGCAAGGTCGACGAGGTATGACAGTGTAAGGAAGCTTACATGACTCAATCATCTCCTGCAGACTGCCATTGGGATCAATCTCCATCGCGAACAGGTTATCGAACCCATTGACTCTCGTCGCGTCCTTGCCGAACTTCTGCGAGAATGCGTCCGAGAGATTATGTGCTGGGTCGGTGGACTATAATTCAACGATAGTGAAATACAACTTCGTCAGCTCTGTGGTTGCGCTCATCCGTCGCGCTACATAGTGCGCGAACTGAAGTAAGAGGATGCGAGGATAGTGACTCACGATGAGAAGCACCGACTCGCGGCATGCGGCTAATTGCACAGCGAGAGAGCATGAAGTGGTGGTTTTGCCTGCATTCCTCTTGCGTAAGCTTTTGCACCGACGTCCAACGGTCAGAGGTCACAGCTAGCTCACCTACTCCACCCTTTCCACCTGCGCGATGCAGCACGACGACAACGAAGCAGTCAGCATACAGCTCCTCCACATTCGTAAGCAATTCTCGACAATCGACACTTGGTGTGTAGTGTCTCAACTGCTCGAAGGGCTCACCGCAGAATATCCACTTGAGCGATTTCTGATCCAGCACATTCTGCAGAGTCGGCGATAGCGGCTCGAATTCGTCTGCTGACATGTTGCTCAGTGCTACTACTCAGTTGCAACAGTATAGATGAGCTAGTTGAGTGGACTGAGGTATATCAAACAAGGAGGAAGATGCCAGCAAAACATCAATCACAACGTGTCGCCCTCCACCTGCAACAGCTCAATCTCGTAGATCACATTGCTTCCGTTGACAGTCATACAGGTGCAAGTAGGTAGCTATGACAATCTGCGGGCCTGCATTTCAATCCATTATTATCCGCGTGACCGGCGTGCAAGGTGCTCGAAACAGTGCTGACTCGGACGAGATTACATAGCATAGTGCTTAGAAATAAGACTTAGGATCCGCTTCGTATCCACTCTCACCAACGCTTTGACACGACTGCATGCTTGAAACCGCGGAAGGGCAACGCCTACTCCTCATCGGTGACCGGCTGCGTGCGCCTTGTCCGAGTAGTACGACGACGAGCAGACGCAGCAGCAGGATCGGGATCGGCATGCACTGGTGGGGTTCTAGCCACTGAGTCCTCTTTGGGCGATACGACCGTTTCCACTGCCATCTCCGAATGGGATTTAGGTAAAGGCACTGGACGTTGTTTTGCGTTTGTTGGAGTCGAGGGCTTACGGATGCCTTGACCGTGCGAGTTAACGATGAGGGTGGAGGCTCGAGCGCGGCCGATGCCCAGCAACCATGACATTCTGATTACCAAAAGAGGAGGTCAGCGGGCCTCTTGCCGTCATCGTAGGCGATTGCAGTATAACACAGGGCGACTCTCGGGCACTTACCTAACAATGAACAGCCCTAGCGTGATCCACACAGTGCAGTGGAGGATATGCGACCATTGAGAGGGGGATTTGAGGTATGAGATAGGCAACGGGAGAAGCGTGAGTGCGATACTGCGACATCTCAAAATCAGCGACCAAGTATTGTGCTGTGGACCGAAGCACGGTCCGGACATACTGTAGCAGCTATGTAGGCAGAGAAATCAGCAGATAGTCGATGAGATTAGCAATACACTCACATCAGCGATAGCGAGAGGGATGAGAAGACCTTTGAACAGCTTTTCCTGTAAGAGCGGCTTGTCGTCGAGATGGGTCTTGAAGAGGTACACTAGGGACAAAGAGATCATGGCGAGGAGCAAGAAGCCTGTACATCGTTCGGCATCAGCGTGCTGTGAATCACTGCGTTTCGAGAACGTGATCGAAACCGGAATACAGTCGAGGAGCAAGAAAGAAGATGGAAGGAGGAGAAAGGAAGAAGGAAGGAGGAAGGAGAAAGAAGGAAAAAGCGGCACTACGCACATGATCCCAACTGCCCAATGACAGTCTGACCCCTCGTCGTCGCGCCCAGGAGATCAGTCGACATCTCCACATGCGGCGCGACGAGGTTCTTCCCGTATCCCAGCGGATCAACGATCGCCGACACCCCGCCTGCTATAGTGAGCAACTGCATTAATAATCCAGCTTTAGCACCGAGCTTTGTACGTCGTTTGGATCTCTGGGATCTTGATAGTAGTGGAGGACTCACCGGCTCAGCGAGCCAGAAGAAGTAGTAGTATCCCCTCGGCAGGACGGAGGGCATCTTGTCTTGACGAATGACGGGGATTACGCAGTTTCACAACAGGTGAGGTCGCGTACGAGATTACAGGCTCGAGGAAGCACAGTCGTAAATTGAGCGATCTCTGGTGGACCTTCTCGTGATTGCAACGCTGAAGGATGTTCACCGCGTGTTCTGCACAGTGATGAATGATGAATGATGAATGGTGAACGATGTCGATGATGTCAGGTTATTGTTGTGTCGGATATATACACCGTGATTTTCAGATTGTTAAGGCACCATCTCCTCTGCGGTCCATCATACACTATCCCGTGGCACTTAGCACTTGGCACAAGACGGTTCATACCACTCGCCTTCTCCAATAGAGAGTATAGTCAACTTGACAAGTACCGCGCCGGTGCGCGGGCTGCGATACCCCAGCTCAGCACACGCGCGTCAAATGTGCTGCGCCTGCCTAACGCGTATTCGTGGCCTCATGTTCATGTTCGTCAATGAGCTCGAAACCAAAAATCGAAAACCAAGATATCGCATTCAATCCATTCAGTTCATGGTGAATGATAATGAACAGATACAATACTCTGCAGGACATCGATCATGTGGCGAACAGTGCAGGACTATGCTCATGCAACGACGACGAGATACACGCATCGTATCATGAGATCCCACGTCTTCTTCTCACTCGCCGTCACACCTCTCGTGACATTCCTTCTGCTCACGCATACATCCTCCAGTCTGCCATGAGGTCGTATCAACGTACAACGCTACTGATCTTCGCCCCGCCGCCACTCGGACCGCACTCTTATCCTTCTCCCCACTGCTGGCATGCCGAACACTCTAGACTATCAGTAGATAGCTCAACAGCTCAAGATGCAAGCGACCTCATCAGCCCAAAGGCCAATCACCGCCTATCCCACATATACGACGCTACACGAAGAGGTCCGCCACCCGAGGCAACAAGTAGAACACGTGTCCGAGCAACGACTACGAGCGATACTCTCTAGATCAGAGACGACGCGCTCTCCGCCCATCAACCCGACTCCCGCGCGTCCTAGATCCGCCAGCAGGTCTATGTCGGACCTACCTCGACTAGACGAGGGGGAGGTAGGGCTTCTCACGCATCATATTGCCGTGGGCGGAGTGGCGATGGTGCGCACCACCGCCTCCAGGGGATACAGCAGGGTTCGGTCGACTGTCGTTCCCGTACTCGCGGTCAGCCGAAGAGGTCGGAATGAAGTGGCGAACGAGCGCTACGAATCTGATACTGCTATCATCGTATATGGCGAGTTTTGCAATGATACGAGAAGTACGCGTGAGATCACACTCTCTTCTCTGGTAGTAACTTGACAACGCTGAAGCGGCGCTTCATGAGCAGATGGTGAATCTGACGATCCTGACGACTCGGCCACCGCCACAGAGTCATCACCGCAAGATCGCTCCAGTACCCCATCTTGCCCCTCGCCCTCGACCAATGACTGTGAAGCTCTATACTTCTTGACCCCGAACCAGGCCTCAAGCCCCGCGTCCGTCCTCGCCCGTCCCAATCCACATCCAAACCAGAATCGCAGCCATAGTCATATCCATATCCGTACCCGACCCAATACCCCACCACCGTTCTCGCTAACCCACGAAGACGCTCCACCGCGATACGTTCATTTCGCACCCACCACCCGAGTCTTCGTTCCGGACATCGACGAGATGCCGCGCGGGATCAGGGAAGCCGGTCTGGCTTATGCCTCCAAGGATTTATCGAAGAGTAGTAAGGCCTGCAAGTCGATCTTGCTCCGTCCTCCTGCGCCCCAGCTTGGGCTCACGACTTCGGCGAGAGACCACGGACGCGCACTTCCGAGTGATGGATCTGTTCCGGTCGATATAGCCGGAGGAGACGAGCCCACTTTTGATCTACCGCCTCCAATACGGTTTCGACGACGACGATACGCTGTTCCCACCACCGAACACTTAGCACAAGCCCAAGCGCACATCCACCCCAATTCGTACTCGGCCGACTCGACGCTCCTCTGGCCAACGAATGTACAATCGTACAAGCCTTCTCCATGCTCACGTTCCAGCTCTTCAACGCACCTTGTGCCACGATCTCAGCGAGTGGATCCGACGTCGACACCGCTCATCATACGCCTACGCCCGCATCAAGTCGACATGCCGCCGGTCTCTGACGCGGTGCTGGCGCGCGTTGAAGCTAAGCTGCAAGCGCTGGCTGAGCGCAGGGTCCGTATCGCGGTGGAGATCAGGCGCGAGAGTATGAGAGAGGAGTATCTCAATAGGCTCAATCCTGATTATTGAGTGGAGCATGGTGTTGATCCGGCTTTCGTCCACAGCGGAGTATCTGCAATACACGTTTCGATTCACTTGTAAAATGCTGCTGACATACAGTACCGCTCATTCTTGATTCTGGATAGTAAGTGCCACCTAATGATACATTGTAACAACACCATGCCACATAGCCTAAAGTACACAACACGATACAAGATACTGTCCATTATCAACCCACCAAGCAGTCAAAACACGTCTGTCCACCACAATTCGCCGAGCCACCTTCCACGCCATGTCCATATCCATGACCACCACCATCTTCTCACTGAACTTCGCCTCATCGTTATCTCTCCTGCCCCATTGGTAATGGTCATCATGCCAATCTCTCCTGCTCCGTCTCCAGCGGTACGTCCAGCCTCGCACTGGCACCAGGACTCGCTCTTCTCCTACTACCGCTCCCTCCCCTGCCTTCGCCTCCACTCTGCAGCCCGCTGGACATACGCCTGCCGCGCGAAGCGGTATTTGCCGACGATGCAGAAGACGCCGTGGCACCCGCTGGGACATTGAAGTAATCGCTGGTGCGAATATCGTACATCGGCGAAGAATCGATTCGCATAGTCGATTGACGGGCGTTGGCAGATGGGAATGGGCCTGCCATGGCCATCGACAACGAGCGACCGCTGGTAGACGCGGATACCTTCTTGCTTAGTGGTGGGTGAGTCGTGCCCATAGATGCGGGATACGGATAAGCTCCAGCGGGAGCCAGTGGGTAGGTTTCCGAGTGGGAAGGAGGCGATAGCGGCTCGGGTTCGCTGAACAGTAATGGCTGAGCTTGTCGGGGTGATCGCGTGTGTCCGGGCGAGGCTGGATCAGAAAGATCAACAAGAGGAATATCCGTCTCATGTTCTGCGCCATCAACAGTCCGATTTGCCGAAGACGCGCGGGCTGTCGAAGCGCGAGAAGACCGTCGATCTGCTCCGCGACTTTGCCAGCCTACATCGTCCTCCTCTGCCACTTCAGGTAAGTAGCCCAGACGAATCGAGTCGTTTCCCTCCGTCGTAGACATCCAAGAATCACCCTCGAAATCCGAGTACCCCTCAATCATGCTCTTCTGCCTTGATGTCTCCTCGTGCTTCTTGTGCCTAGACGATGTGGTGCTTATATCCGATTGGTGCCCAGCGGCACTCGGTCGTCTGCGCGCAGTGTTGTACTCCACTACGCCAGCTGCACCAAACTTCCGTCGAAGCCAGAACCACCATGCGCAGAAGAGTCCCGCGGCAACGACGAAGAAGGCCACGACGCTGACGGCAGCTATCATGGCGGTAGAGACGACCTTCTTGCTCTCTGCCGCAGAGACAGCAGTTGTGGTGGATCCAGATGAGCCAGTCGAGGTACCGACCGAGCTAGCTTGTTGTGACGACGATACCGAGGCGAGCGATTCATGCAGTGATCGTACTGCGTAAAAGTCTTGCGATGCAACAGATGCGTTGGTGAGAGCGACGAAGCCGACTGTCGGTTGCCAAGTGACCTGTTTGTTGACGTCAGGGTACTGGAAAATGGTGTAGACATTCTTCATGAATGAGCTGCCGAGAATGCTGCAGAGATTATCAGTGTCTCTGCCGTTAGGGCACCCCAACATAGCTCACAAGTCGCCTGTCTCGCCAAGGCCCGTCACATATTGGATCATGCCAATGCAAGTGGATTGAGAGCTGTCGTCTGGGTCTGGATAAGTCATATCGAGAGGATGAACAGGTATTTCCACGCCGGCGATGGTGAAAGTGAGGGCGAGTTGTGTGGTACAAGGCATTCGGTCTAATTTAATTGTCAGCGTGAGAAAAGCTCGTACTGCAAACGAGTAACACCCACAAAGACCATCCGAGCTCATGCTGATGCCGTATGCCGAGTAGATTGCATCCGCGTACGGTCGGTAGCCTGTCAGGATCTGTACACCGCCAGAGTCCAGTACCGCCAAAGGGCTCGACTTTGAGGAATAAACCTCGCTTGCACCCAAAGTTATATTTGTCGTTGTCGCGCCTGTTCCGTCTTTGGCATCGTTCCATGTGGTAGCCGATACACTTTGAATTTGAACGCGCCAGTGGAGATATCCTGTTGTTCCCAGTGAGGGTTGGGCGATTATAGGTGTATAGGTCGGCGAGCAGGGCGATGGGCAGTACACAGATGATATAGCACCGATGCCGAACGTCGAAGTGGTACGAACATCCTCTAATCTCGCGAGAGATAAAGTGAACAATCGCTGAGAAGGTGCCGAAGAGCCCGAGCCGAAAAGATTGTCGAGGAAAGTAGCACCGTCAGGGCTAGAACCCGTCGTGCCTCCTATGGCATCGAGGATCGACGAAGCAGCGGGCACTGATAGCTCGTCAGCGAAGAGATCGCAAGAATAGATTATTCCACTCACTTGCTAGACCTAGGACTCCAGTGAAGTTCCCTCCTGACAGATCTTCGTTGGTCACGGTATCGGCAGCGACTACATACGAGAGAAGGTTAGGACTGCACCGTACGTGCAGAGACGCCTACTCACTGAATGCTTGATACCCGATGCCAAAGTCGCCGACCACCACTTCCTCCCAGTAAATGTCGCCATCAACCGCTCCGGACTCGTAGGTCAGATTAGACGAGGTATCCGAATCGATTGATTGCGAGGTATTGAAAAGGTACGGCGCCGATGAACAAGCTGAAGAGGTACATGTATCCGCTGCTACCCACTATCATGACGCGGCAAAAAAGTTTAGCTTCGATCATCTCTGCGTTCTCAACTTGCTTGACTTACCATGTCCGAGGAACCCAGATCCACCTGCATGTTCACCGTCTGGGGATCCCCACCGTCCCAGTCTGACGATGATGACGTCCTCCGTCTCCGTTTCCTCTTTGAAGAATCTGAATCTGAAGTAGAGTGCCCGAAATCCATCTGCACGCTGTACACCGCTTCTGTTTCGCTTGCGCAGGCTAATGTGAGATTGAGGATGACACCGGGTACGTAGACTGATTGACTGGCTGTTGCCGTCGCCGTACGGGAAGCTGAATACGTCCATAATGAGGTGAATGTGGTAGTGGCTGAATATGTCGAGGTTTTGCGGGTGGTTGAAGTGCGATTTGCTTCAGTCGAGGAATAGGTCGAAGAATAATTGTACGCTGTTGAGGCGTTGTAGCTCGCCGATGACGCGGATGTACTCGGTCCGACAAACAACGGGGCAGAGGAGGTCGCCGCAGAAGTAGAAGCTGTACCCGCAGAGGTTGACGAGTTGCTATATGCTACCGACGAGCTACTGGATGAGTTATCCTGTCTCCGGTAGATCTCCGCGCGGTGAGCGGGTTTGATCGTACGGGACCGTTTCGAGATTGAGCCGGCCTGATCATACTCGCCGATTGCGTCGAGTCGCGAAGAGGAGTCAGCCAATCGAGGGCATTTTGCGCCGAGTGCACAGCCGTCAACGGTGGTAGAGGTGCTAAATCGATCCAAAGACGTATATGGACGCGAGCTGGGACCGGCAACTAGCTGATCGATGTGGTTGAAGAATCGCATATTTAATTGCACACTCGGTCGATGATGCAGTCGACGCTGTTTCAAGAATGTGTGACCGAGTAATGATGAACTTCGAAGGACGGCCAAGGTATATGCTGTGAACAACCAGATCGAGGACGCGAAAGACAAGCACTTGGTCAGAAACGAAATTGACAACGTATGCGACCACATGACAAGCTTGGATGAGCCAAGAGCGAAATCGCAGAGATGCCTGACCACACATGCGATGCTTGTCCGAGACACCGGGATACCGGAATACCACCAGACTCACCCTGCTCAGACCCACAGCAAAATCCAAGTGTTGTGTTGTAGTGCTGTGTACAGCAAAGTGCGACCGCGAAGGACGGTCCGTCTGTCTGTGTTCCGCCGGGTACCTCCGCTCAGCTGCGTCGCCTCGGCTTCCACCAGGGATCGAGACGGTTCGGCTGTTTTTTTCCTGGTGTATAGCGCTTTGCTACGTTATGCTATGCTATGCGTTGTCGAGCGCTGACTCGATTGCTGATGATGGTCAAGTACAACATGGTATGGCGAATGCACAAACGAGTTGTGTGTTGGAATGAATGAAAGACGAATGGAATTAGAATCACTAAAACTAAGGGTACGGCAGCAGCGGCAGAAAAGCTGACCAGTCAGCTGACTGACCATAATGAACCGAATAATAACACCTCGGTCCGACAACCGTACGTCTTGCACTGTATTGCTCTGACAGCAGCTCCGAGATGGCAGACAGTCACCATATGTATGCATCTCATGCGTATGCAGCGCAGGCACTACGAAGAAGGGCAGGCAAAAGCAGGTTGAGGGACGCAACTACTCAATAGTCTCTCCTGCTTTAGCTACGATGTCTAACGCCTCCTACTGAGCCACGTGTTCGACATATGCATAGCTTACATCATCCCAAATACAGTATCTCCTGTCTCTATTCTCACGTCGTCCCTAGTAGTCCCTATTGGACTGTCCAGCTGCATTCCGTATTTCGACGTCGGTGCGCTATCGGGTTGACTGCGGAGATGGCGGAGCCCTTGTCTTCACCACAATTACCACTTGTGTACTACGACCACTACTTCCACTGCAGGGAACCACTGCGGCAGACCGAGAACCTGAAAGCAGTGAGATGCGCCCTTCATGCTACTCAAAGGCAAGGCTGGCTATGCTAAGCTGCAAAAGCGCGCTCCGGCGCCGCAAAGTTTGTCCGCCATCGACACAGCACAGCACGTAAGATCGTAAGATCGCGAGATCGTACAATCTAATCTTCCAAACAGAAGGATAACTGAGAAATCCGCTTTATTTCAGTACATGTCGAACACGTGTCTACATCGAAATAGAACTGCACGAGCTTGCTGCTTTGTGAAGCTCTAAAGGAGACAGCCTCTTGTGGATGGAACCACCTTTGCGCATGACAAAGGTGTAGAGTGTCGACGTGCTTCGTGACGCAGAACAAAGGAGTGCTATGCGAGGGCTATAACAAGCTGATCGAGAGCACTGATCTGTGATATGCCTTCTTATATGCCAGCTGCTCAGCTTCGTTTCTCACCTCGAGTCACTAGATCTACTGACGTTGCCCGACAACAACCACAACCCGCATCAGTGAGTAGAGAGACCATTGAGAACGTAGAGGCCATCATCTCGTGCATCCTTCTGACAGCCTGTCGGACTGTAGTGCCGATGAATATCGCCCCGCACCAAATCCATCACCCGTTCGTGAACCCTCAAGAGTAAGCTCTCACACTGCTGAACGGCAGTCGAAGAATCGCTAATGCTCTCACTGCTTGGTGACTAGGATCCCGATGCCCACTATCACGCTTCCGGGCGGAGGTCGACTCGCGATCTATCCAGCTGTCAAGACGCGCTACCCCGGCCCGAACGTCGGTTATGGCGCAGGTGTAAGTACGAGTACTGCTCTCGCCCGACTACCATCATCTGTCGCGAATCCTATGGGAAGTCACTTCTGCTGATGCCGATGCCGATGCCGTGACATGTAGATGATGGGTATGCAACACCCCCTCGGAACTCCGCTCGCATGGGGCGTGGGCACCGGGATCGATAATACTGCTGCGGCATGGAGGAGGTATTATGGTCTTGGCGGGTGAGTTTGGGCTGCGACGACGACCCATAGCACTCTTTCACAAATTCTTATCACTCATCGCATCATGCCGATTGAATGACGTTCATCACTTACACCCCCTGTGTACAAACGTCGCTAACATCGCGATATACAACACTCATCAATGATATATCTTGTATTATCCGCTAACGCCTCATATCACGCAGTCTCCTTACTGGATATCCGCTGCACTACCGCCTGCCCGGTCGACCCGGTTTCGGCGGGTACTTTGGGGTGAGTGATGTGTTGCGTTTTTGATGATCTGGTTGGATGGATGCTCTCGGAGTCGGCGCGAGCAGGTAATACGCCGAGATTGCGTGCTTACCCTCTAAATGCGTATCAGGGCTGGGGTATCCGCGACTAAGCTACTGGAGCTACTAGACCGATTTGTGTTCGGAGCTGTCCAGGAAATGCAATCTGGGGTGGTTATAACGTAATGGCTCGCTCGTGACATCATTCCAGTCCTCCTTGATTGCTCCTCCTCGGTAGAAGGACGACTACCACTCCAACGTACCAGCGATAGTGACATGCATGTAGTGAGCAACAGCCGCTGGGCGCTTGAATCGTGGGTATTTATGGAACGGGTGCCAAGGAAAGAAGGGTTCCGTTGAATTAGAATGCGCAGTAATTAGAGTCAATGTTAGTGTACGGGCTATCGGGCATTAGATCTGTAGTAAACTGTTATCTCGATTACAACGGGGCAAGGCAATCTTCTCCTAAGGCACACACACACACACCCTGTATGGTGGATGGAGAGGAGCGCGGCTACTAGCAGTAGCAGTCTTGCATGGGCGTGGAATGCATCTTGAATCTTCTATCTCCATCTCTCACCTCTCACAAGCCCAGCCAGGTGCATATGCGATACTGACTGTCCGTCCATACACACCGAATAACGTCCATAGAAACACACGCCATGGGGGAGAACCCGTCGAGCTCATCCCACTCCAAACCTCCCTCGAGGAGCAAATCTCGCGTCGATGACTCGAGTGAGCAGGAGCTCGTGACCGTCCAGTCTACGCGGTATGTCTTCATTTGCCGCCCATAGTATGCACATCACTCATCTCCTAGTGGACATTCCGGATAGGTCGCCCGAGAGCGAGAAGCCTCCGCGCCAGCAAAAGCGGACACCACTAGCGCACACACCTGGTACCACATCTACAACCCAGTCTGGTCGATCATTTCTTTCCCGCTTTTCTAAGGGTGCACATCACAAGCGACTCGCTCGCGTTCCGTTCTTACACCGACCGAGTAAGGAGGAGGATGGGCCGTGGCTCGAGGAGGAGCAGCGCGGGGAGGAGTGGATCAGTCTATTCTACGGTCAGTGCTTTCGCATTGCCTATTACTCTTAACACTGACGTCTCTTATACTTGTTTGCAGACCTGGCCGTCGTGGCAGTCCTCTCGATATTCTCCAGCGCTCACGAACTGAACGCGCCTGTCGCTATCCCACTCTTCTTCTCCTACTTCGTCATCCTGAACTGGATATGGGTCGCTCAAACACACTACGATATCCGGTTCCAGGCCGACGACATATACCACCGGTTCTTCAAGGCTGTCCAAATCATGTCTTTCGTGTACATTGGCGCGGCCAGCGGAAACTGGAATCCGGGGTTAATCAGAGTCGACGAAGGACATTTGGCCGAGTTATCCAGTCGCGCAGCTGCTGAATCGCGTGAGTTTTCGTGGCGCTCGATCATTACAATATCGATCCTGTTGACTGACAGACTGCGTCGCACAGGCGCTGCACACGAAAGCTTCCAAACAGTGGCAATTGCATACCTTGTGTCTCGCTCAACTCTAGCCATACAGTACATTGTCTGTGAGTGTCAGCTGCTCTGATAACCCTAATCACATGTCCCGTAGGCATCTTCAATGCCCGCCGTGTCAAGCGTAAGGTCGTAGGACCATTCGTGTCGGCGATGAGCCTCGCCGTGTCCTTCGTGTTCACCCTCATTGCCATTGTCATTCCGGCCCACAGTCGCGCGGCAGTCTTGGCTAAGGTAGGTCACAATCCCAGCACGTCTTTGGCTACGTTCTTTCCCGCTGATTCATCTTATCCCACAGATCAGCATGTTCTACGCCGCTGTAGGGCTGGAGCTGCTCGGAGTGTGGATACAAATAAAGCACAAAAGATATGGTCATTTCGACGTCAAGGCAATCGGGCTCAGATACGGAGCATTCACTCTTATCGTCCTGTACGTCTCAGCAGTCCTCTCGAGAGACCGATCACTGACTGAAGCTTTCGTGCAGGGGCGAAGGCTTCATATCCGTCACTAGAGCGTTTAACTCGGCGCTAGCTGGTCTCAGCCTCTCTTCCGGCTCGACGTATTTCCAAGTTTTCTTGGGTAAGCTGACCTTTGCTTTCTTTGGATTGCGAAATCTCACACATGTGCGTAGCCATAACCATCATGTTCCTCCTATGGTGTTTCCTCTTCGCTCGTTTCAATCCCAGCGATGAGATGCGTCCTCGTAGGGCGCTTGTTTGGCAGTTTCGTGAGTCACGCGGTGCTGACAGCGCGATAAGATCTAACTTTGGCTTTAGTCCACTTTCCGATGCACTTCAACCTCTTACTGCTACTCGCTGCAATGGTGGTAAGCCGCATATGTTCAAGAGCAAATTCTGACAAATAGAACACGGTCGTTTGCCTGGCGTTCGCCCATGGATTATCCACTGTGTCTACCGATTATTCCAATTCCATATCGGCTATCGTGAGCAACACAACGGCGTCAGTGGTTGAATCGGCGAACATCGAGCGATATCTAGATAGGTGAGTGATGAGGGAGTTCCTCATGCGTGATCTGTACTCATCAACATTTGTATCCGGATTGATCAGGCTATATCTGGAACCAGAGTGCGTGATTCTCATCCGGCCCCATTGTCACAATGCGGTCCCAAACTAACAGAATGATCAGCTACGCTACGGAAATCTCCCTACTTCAAAGACTCAGCCAGGAAGAAGATCCGTCAGATGATCCCGCCATTTTGGCTTATCAATACCTGGCTCAGATCGCTGTCCAGGTCACAGACGTGAGCATCTGCGTGTCTACGACGAGCAAGCCGAGCTGACCTTGACCATGAAGAGTTATGGACTTGAGATCGACGATGAGATGATAGAGGGATTGGAGGAGTTGTACGCTGTGAGTCCACTCTTTGTCCCAGAGCGTTACTAAGGAAGTCAACATTGACAAACCAATCTTAGCTCAACACCACATGGTCTGGCAACGAGACGCTGCAGGAAGAACGACAGAAAGAGGCCGTGGCGCTTGTGAAGCAGATCATCACCATTCCTGCCGAACTATCTCTCTCGGGGGTATTGTGGCTTTTCCCCACGGCGGGGATCGCGTTGATTCTCGCCGCCCTCCGCTCGATGACGTGGTATCGCTTCCAAGGGCCGGCGCATTGGATCGTGCACGGGATGCAACTCGGTTTCGGCGTTGCTCTGGCTCTACTCGGTCTGCTGGATATCGGCAGTAGGACCATCGACGTGTTTGCTGGATCGATCGTAGACGAGTTGCACGGCGTTAATCCGATGTACTGGCTCGTGCACACTAGGATCCCGCTGCTCATCGTGGCCATAGTGTACTTTGTGGTGTACTCGGGGTCGTTCATGTAAGTGTCGAGCTCGCCACCATTATTTCCTTCTTGACTATTAGCGCTGACGAGTCTCCTCTACGTGACGATATGGCAGAGTACTGCATTTCGTACACAAGCGCACAGGAGACGTTTGGGCAGACGAGGAGAAAATGTCAGATGAATCAACCGAGAGCCAGGCTGCTCCGCTACAAGCATAGAATGCATGTTGATTGTCGTGACCGGGCAAAGTTATTGACAGCAAGAGAACCGACAGCAACAGAACCGAACTGTAGGGCACGCATCGAGATACAGTGATACAGACGATGTATGCCAGGGCACACTTACGTAGCGCAGACGGACAGGAAGGATTCACAGTACTCGTCGTCCTTGTCGCCATCTATATCGATGTGCGGATTAGCTGAGGGCGACACCGTACCCTAAAGTGACACCTGAGCCTCCCGGCCAATTTCTGGAGCCGACAGAGACCTCCCTCTTCGATCAGGGTATATCTGCTGGTAAGGTCCAGCTGGGGTACTGGGGGAATCTAGCATGCTGCTTTACACCCTAGACGGACTGGTTGAGCTTGGGACAACCGTGTTGGCAGAAGTCTGCATCGGAGCGTTTGATGAACTCGCAGACAGCCCAGATGGCTCAGCTTTGGACCAACCGGGAGATAGTGGGTCCATGTGGGCTGAGTGGCTGTAACGTTGGAGAGCGGATGCTGACGGATTCTTGGCACGGAACGAGGGACTAGCCCTCTGAAAGTCAACTAGACAATCGATGTGCATGTGCATTGTGTGATGTGGCGCGGATGCCTCGTCCTTGCTGTCTACATTGTACACTCGTCTGCCGGCAAACCCACCTAATCAATACGAAGGATTGGCACATTGATACTGATACTTTCGACGACAGCGGGTGGTATAGATGTGCAACTTGTCATAATCCGTCTGCTTGGTAAGCTGGTACCACCTCCATTGCTCAGTATCTGCCAGCAAGGGCTCACATAGTCTGTGGTACACCTCATCGGCTTCTGTTTGCTTTCTGCCGTCTTGCAAATGATATATCTTCGTGACGGGCTGCTTCCCATTGATTTCATGACTGCATGAAGCACATTGCGTTATGCTACGCTTATTCCAAAATGTACGATTGTACACTGTGTCAACGATGCTTGGCGCTCGTGTCACAACTCCAGGCCTGGTGTCAGTGGTACCAGCTACTTCAGAAGCAGCAGCAGCGGTTGATTTGGTGAAACTGCTGTTTGGCTGGGTGTATCGTGTTCGATCAGATGGATGCGCTGCGATTTGAGCATACAATTGGGTATTAGTAGCGAACCAATGTTGGTGACTTGGGGTGTCCGGGTGTTCTGCCACAGAGCTACTGGAAGTGGACAACCGGGTGTATTGTGTTTGATTGTTCAAAGGCGCTGCAACTCGAGCCCAAGTCCTGGAGTCAGTTGCTTGATGATTTCTTGGGGTCTCTGAGTGTTCTGTCCCCAAACTATTGGCAGCGGACAATTCTGGAGTTGACTTCATGGACATGATGCTTGACATATCATTCGTAGAGAAACAAGACTGGTGGCAATAATTCGAGGGGGATAAAAAGCTTTTGTGATCAGTTCTTACCACAGTAGAGTATATGATTCTTGGAGAAGCCAGTCTACCTAACTGACCTTCTTTGTAGATGCCTTCATCTTAAGACTTGCACCCTGCTCATAGCTGTCAAGCTTCTTGGTGACATCATCCCTTTTGGCAAGGAATTGAGGAATGTAATGAACCTCAGCAGCCCATCACATTTCCTACTCTAAGAAGGCATCCAGTACCCATTCTCATCTCTTTCTCGATCACCCTTTGTAACTGGTAGCACTCTCGAGTTGAGACAGAGCTATCGAGCGTGGTATTCGATCCTATCGAGACCCATGCCTTGCTTAGTAATGCCTCTCGATGGTATCGAATCGAACTTCAGTTGTATCAAGCCTTTCTCGATACAATTGACTTGATACTCGATTCCATCGACTCGATACTCGATCCCATCGAGTCGACACTCGAGAGTATCGAATCGAATAGTCTAGACTCATGCATATAAAATGGGGCTGAGCGGGAGCACTTGACATCTCTTTCCCACCATTTGGAAAGTCACTTGTACTCTTCCTCTCTACTCCACTTCTTGCTGAAGAAGTGAAGCTCCCCTTTCCTGCCCTTGTAATTGTTGGTGCACATCCTCTTGCTTGGACACATATTCCACCAATCCTTGGTGAAAGGGTATTGTGCTCACTCAACTGAACGTGAACCCGGACATACATCGTATGTGTTAGCTCTTGTAGTTCATTGGACTGCCTGACTGTCAAGGACGAGACCAGGCTAGATAGCCCAAATCTCACATCTCTGCATTACTCTTTGTTACTTGTAGCACTCTCAAGCTGAGACAGTGCCATTGAGCTTGGTGTTTGATCCTATTGACGTCACTTAGCAGTATATTTCAAAGGTATCGACTCCAATCTTCCGCTGTATCGAACCTTTCTTGGAACAATCAACTCAATTCTGAATCCCATTGAGTTGAAACTCAATAGTATCAAATTGAACAGTCTAGAATCATGCATATGAAAGGGGGCTGAACAGGAGGATTATATATCTCTTTCCCATCATCATAGTGTCAACTGAGCTTCCACCCAGAAAAACTAGAGACTCGGGAGATCCATCAGGTTCCTTTTTCTCTACTTCACTTCTTGCTGCAGACATGAAGCTTCCTTTCCCTGCCCTTGTACTTACCGGTGCACATTCACCTGCTTAAACACATTCTCCACCAGTCCTTAGTGAAAGGGTATTGGGCTCACTCAACTGAACGTGAACCCGGACATACATCATATGTGTTAGCTCTTATACTTCACTGGACTGCCTTCCCTTCACACCAACCCTCAACACTTCCAACATGAGCACAAGGTATAGGCGGCTTTGTTCCGCTGATGACCCAACGCAAGTCTTGCAAATCCATGAAGTCACCACAGAAGATGCAAGACCAGCTCCCTCCGGGACCCACATTATGTCTTGTGGACATTGAATGTGGAGTGTAGGTACGCTCTATTGATTGCTTCAAAGAATGATAAATCTCAGCTAATGCTCAGCAGTGTGTCAGTGGCAATCTCTAATCAAGCCCTGGAAGCTGAAAGTTTATATCCTGCTCATAACAACTCACCTTCTGCTCCTTCACCGGTGCAATCAGTCTTCAAAGCCAGGTTCAATTGGCTGTACACCAATCGTGTGCCATGTGTTGAACATGTCATCCAGTTACTCTTCCTGCCAATCTTCACAATCCGGTCTGGACTCAGCACACATGATGCTCTTCGTCGGAAAGATTGCTTGTTCAACCCTGAATCCGCATCTTGTTTCAGAGTGTTCTTTGTCACAGTCTGAGGCTCATGCCACTTTTTCCACTTGAGCGTGTTGTAATCCATGCTCGCTTGACATCCCTCATTAATACAGTTGATGCTTGAACTTGTGAGACTGCGCACAATATGGTGTGAGGTGTGCCTTACACCATCAGGCTGTTTATAGACTTCTAGCTGTCAGCCTGGAGGCTTTCAATAACCAAGTTCAAAGGAGAGAGAGGGAGTACCCTATGACTCAGCTTTGGCATTGGGGGAAAGAAAACCAACCTGCGGCCATGGCACCCTGACAGTCAGCCTTCATCTCCTTGGGAACAGATTTTGATATTAGTGTACACCTGTGCGTGTTGCAATGGATGGTGCATCTGCCAAGCCCAAATTGGCGGCCATTCTTGATTGAACATGCGCACTTATCCCTCATTTGCGAAGCTTGGCCTTTGCTGTCAGCCAGCTCTGACTTCTGTGTTGACCGCGCACTTTCCATGTCCGGCCCAACTGAGGGACATGGAGATTGAACAGACGATGGTGGGCCGTTTGACCGCATCTGGGTGTGAAATCTGTCTGCAGAGTGTGTCAGCAATACACGCTCTGCTCAATGGGTCCAGGAGCGTTTTGGTTGACAAGCCAGGGATCATTGGCTTGGCAACTAGATCAAGCAATCTGACTTGACTGACCAGAAGCTTGTGTACTTTGGCCATCATGCTCAAGAGCCCCTGGGATAAAGGAGTTTTCCAACACGCTCTGGTGTATTGCACCTGCAACACCGGTCAGGTCCGGACCAGACAGCAGTGGCTGCTTGAAATTGCTTTCACCATGGAAAATATTGGTTGTGGTTGTCTTGGTGGCAATGGACGATTCTGGCTCAACAAAGTTCCTGAGCAAGTCCCTGTCTGTTCCACCACCATATGCAAGGGAATGGGTTTCTTCATTGCTAGCAACACACATACCACCATTATCAGGTGCAAAAGGGCCTGCCTGATGTATGTGTGGCATTGCAAGCCCTGCTCCTGGCCAAAAGGTGGGGTTGTCAACAGCGGCTGACCATGATGTATTGTACAAGTCAGTTGCACTGATAGCAGAGTTGTGCACTGCAGGCCCAGTTTCTGGACAGGCCTTTGTGTGGTCAGCATACATGAAGAAATCATCCGGTATCCCATATGAAGTGCACAACATGTCACCCCCTGATATACTGGCATTGTTGTGTGGTAAGTACCATCTGGGTCTGCCATCATCAGATTGAGCTTCGACAGGCCAATCAATCACTGTGTCTGAGGGTGTGCCATACAGGGTGTTTCCCATGACGGGCCAATCAAGTTTGTTCATGGCATTGCTGGGAATTTGCTCTTGCTCTTGTCCGTGCTCTTGAGTGTGCCATTGCCTGGTTGGCTCTGGTTTGGAGTGTCCCTCCAATTGATTTGTTGAGCCTTCTTGCAACTCTGAATGAGGCCACGAGTATCCCCACAATGGCGCTGCAACTCTACTACTATAGGGGTCAGACATGGTCAGTAGGGCTGACTGCCAATGAGCTTGGGATGTTGCTGTGGCGGTGTACTGTCTGGATTGAACTGCCAAAATTGTTCAATGTATGGAGGATAGACGAGCAAACACAGAGTTGATCAACTTATCTGACTGTGACATGACCTCTGCCATATAATCAAGAAGAGACCCACAGCTTCTGCGCTCCATATGTTGATGCAGCAAGAAGAAGTGTTCTCAGGAAGTGCACTCAGGCCTTCTACATAAGCAAGCTTCCTGCTTTCTTCAAAAACTCTTCATAAACATACATTCTCCAATATTTCTTCGTACATTCTTCATAGATGCATCCTACATATTTGGTACAATTATTGCCGATCTGCAATGCATCTTTGTATCTTGTTTGACACCGAGTATGGCATGGGTGATTTGCTTTTGCCGGGATTCAAATGATGATCAACAAAATCAGTGTGGCAGGAAGTAGGTGCTGTATGCTGTGGTGTTCTCTGTCATGAAGTTTGCCGCTATGCTGCTATCCTTTCACAATCAAGAACAATGCACTAGCGGTAATATCAACTTCTAGTCATGTTTGCAGCTGTAGCCATATGAGCAACACATGATCTCCATTCAAGCATTGCCCAGTGGTTCTCAATGAAGACACATGAAGCTTGCTAGGACCGTTTGTCCAAAGGAAGTTGCTGGGAAGACACTGTCGTATTTCCCAAGCTTCTTGGTGACATCATTCCTTCCGCGACATTGAGGTCTTACAAAAGATGAAAGGACCACAAGCTACTACAGCGACCTCTGTGCTCTCATTGGGTGGCTGCACAAGATATAAATAGCTGGACGCAAGCAGTGGTATTGGAATCAGAATTCACAATTCTCTCTCTTCACTCAGCTCCCAGTATCTCCAGTCATCACAGCCACTACTACCAACCTATCACATTTTGCAGTCAGTACCTTCCACCATCCTTGTCCATATCTGAACAGGATTGCGCACACTCCCTCTTTGCCACCTTTGCTGCTTCTGTGTGTGTCATTCATTCACCTCACCTGACCCTATCTAGGTTGTCTTGCTTGCCCACTTGCAACATATGCCACTCCCCTGCTGTACCCTGCTTCCAACTAAGATTTCAAGGGTCACACCCTGTGACCTCAATTCCAAAGATGGTGAAATATACTGACACAGACTCTTGCAGATTCATCATGTCAGACACTACCAGCGGCTCTAGGCAAGATGGCGACCAGTCCACCAGACCTGATACGCAAAGCAGCATTTTCTCTGCCTTGGACCCTGACTTTGAAGCAGCTCAATTGAAGGACTGCTCTACTTACATCAAGCTCCAGAGCCAAATTGGATTTGCGTGGGATGTCCGTCTTGCTGACGAGACTGACCCCAAGGAGTTCAGGCCTTACGAGTGAATTTTTGGCACCCATGTGCAATCTGGATGCCTTTCAAGGCTGCTATTACAATGATTGTGCTGATACCAGCTTGCAGCCCCAAGGACAACAATGACGAACTGACCTTCAAAGGGGAGGAATATGCTGGTTGGACATTTTCTGCACTCGGGTACACACCTGAAGACTGTATGACAAGGTACATGCCCTGGCTCATGTCCTACCATACCTCAAATTTCCTACACTACATCTATGGCACCGCTAACCTTCTCAAATGCAGGCTCAATGTCTTGTCAGCTGCCTCAGAATCCCCAAGCAAGGAGATCAGCAAGAAGATCAGATTGTGAGTAAAAACGTTACCAATCATTGATCCCAATTAGACCTCACCAATAAATGACCTCAAATTACAGTTGGACTAGAGCGCTGGAAATTGGGCAACAACTCCTCAGCGAAGGGGAAATTACAGTGCCAAAAGATATAGCAGAACCTATCCGTGTGCAGTGTGCTACATCGGGTTTGACTGACCAAATCAAGGTTGATCCTCTCATTGACTACATTTTTGAGGAATACTCAAAGAGTGAGCTGTGCCTTTCCAATGATGTTGAGCCTGATGCTGATGTGGGGTATCTGATTAAAGCTCCATCCGGACCCCCCTCCACAGACCGTGGTCGTAGGCTCAAGACAGAATTGATGTATCTAAAAAAGCTTGGCTCTGAAGACAAAGACACTGAGGGGTAGAGCAAAACAACCTATTTGGGCACATTTTAGCCTACCCGTTTCATTGTGTTTGCCGTTTTACATTCCAGATGGTGGTGACAAATATTGGTTATCTTTACTTTGTGTGCAACATGGATATTCTGCTTTTTCTTTTACAACAGACCCATCAGTTGAGCAATGGATGATAAGTGGTAAGAAAGTAGTACACTGTATGACCATTGACAGCGACTGCTTCCCACCCCGCTGCCACACTCTGACAAATGAGAATACTGCATCTGTTACGACCCGTCCTTGGAAAGCCTAGGTGTATGGTGAACACCAAAGACAGGGTAGACGGCGACGGTTTACTTGCGGAGGACTACAAGACTTGAGGTAGTCCTGTACTTGTCGATTGGTTTGGGAAAGCGGCGGTAGCTTGGAAGGATCTGGTGCAAGCTATGCGAGGTGACGATGGATAAGGTGATAGCGGCGAGAGGAGCTATGGTAGGCTTTGTGCTATGTAACTTATGATATATTGATCCTTGAGAGGAAGAGAAAGGATCAAGAGATACAAACTCGCGCCTTTATATACCTTGTTGCCGGCCCGCTAAAGCTCAGTGTAGCTCGGACTATGTCGTGTAAACCCGGCTAAGCCCAGCGTAAGGCTTGGGCTAGCTCGTACAAGATCAAGTAAAGATCACCCTAGCCCAGTCTATGCTCGGATGAGCCCAGGTGAGTCCGGCATAGTTCGAGTAGGATCGGTTGAGCTTTGAGTGGGATCGGTTGAGCTTGAGTGGGATCGGTTGAGCTTGAGTGGGATCGTTTGGGCTCTATCCTGAGCCGTCGATATTGTTGTCGAAGTAAGGGCGAAGTTTGCGAGGTGTTGCGATCCTGGTGCGAAGTGTCGTCCGAAGTGGTAGGCGATGAGCAGGATCGTAACAGCATTGATGTAAAAAGATTTTTCGTGTTCCATCAGAGTGCATAAACCACTGTAACGATTTGTGACGACCCAGTCAGGTGACTAGTCATGCCATGGGCACACAGCATGCTCTTGTGCAAGTCCACGCACACACAGCATGTGTCTGTGCTCTGAACTGCCTTCTGCTTAGCTTCAGCAACGATCAGTCCATCTTGTCAACATCCAAGTCTCCTTTCCTGACCGGATTGTTGGAGATATCTCTTTTAAAAAAGCCAATTTGAGTTCCCACGCTAGAACGAGGTAGCAACGAGACGAATTGCGATATGACATGTCGGTACATTACGTAAATTTTAGCGTTATAGGGATTCCTGCAGTTTACTCTAGCGCAGATGCAGGCGCGTCAACCCCATCTTTGGTGTCTCCTGTTCTCGTTCTCATTCCCATTCATCCTCTTCACCTCCCATCGTCAGCGCAACATCTACAGTGACCAGCTCGAGCGAGATGCGCACGGCGAACGAGCACTGAGAGCTGTACCGCCCACCGCGTAGTACTCGCCCCGCGTCCAGATAGCAGTTTCGAGGGAGGATCAACAAGGAGGACACAATCAGTCACACCGCATCACCTCCGGATAGGTTGGACAGGTCATAACGTGCCCATCGTCATTCATTGTGCGTACAAGACATTCGCTGTCAGCACCGCCGTGTGCAGGCTCGCCGACGGCCAATAGTGATCGTATCAACAAAGCTGATGTCAGTCGCAGTACACTACTCTTACCGACACCACTCCGCAGTAGCGTAGCCCCTTCGTTTACACCAACCCGGGACCGCTATTCCATATAAACACACGATGCCTTTCCTAAGCTCAATCTCAAACTTCTTCTCCGGTACTGCTGGAGGACAAGGCGCATCCTCTTCCAGCGCCAGACACGCCAACAGACGGTCTGTGATGAACTCCACGATGGACGCGTTCAGCCTCCCTTCCGCCCATAACGCTGGCAGATACGGTGACGGATACAACGACGGTGTGGTCAGTAGCGTTTCCATTCCTGTTTCATCAACCAACCTAGCTCAATCAGCTGACGATCCATTATCAACAGCCCCAAGTCGACAGCGCAGCTTCTTCCCCTGGTCCGAGTCGACGAGGTAGCGCAATGTACAGCGCGTACCCTCCTGCGAAAGATGCCTAGTGAGTCCCATACAGGCTCCGTAAAGAAAGACGTACGCTGACAGCTAGCCGTGGCTCTAGCGACGCTTCACCCGCCTATTTCCCACCACCATCAAATACGTTCCACCGACTGCGCAAGGTCCTTGCCGAACCCTTCCCTGAGATCCTTGAAACCCTCAACGGTCCCGCCAACCCCCACCTTCTCGCGGCATTTGAAGCCGAGCTTGGAGGTCCACTCCCTCGCGCAGTCCGCGAATCCCTCCTTGTCGCGGATGGCCAAGACTTGGAAGCAACGTACAACATCTCCGGATCTGGCGGATTGTTCTTTGGCTTGCATCTGCTTCCCCTCGAAGAAGTGATGCGGGAATGGGCGTTCTGGCGCCAAGCAGAACACGATCCTTCAGCGGGAGGGAATGCTGCCGTTCTCGCGACAATGGTCAGTGTGCCGCCAAAATGGATCAAAAGCCTATACGCCTGTCGAGGTTGGGTGCCGCTGCTCAGCGATCGGACCGGCAACTACGTCGGAGTCGATCTAGAACCTGGGCCCGACGGCGCCTGGGGCCAGGTCATTGTCTTTGGACGCGACTTTGATCGAAAAACTGTGCTTTGGAGAGGCGATGGCGAAGGCGGTTGGGGCAAATGGCTATCCGCGTTCGTCGATGAGCTTGAAAGCGGAGAGGGCTGGGAAGCCGACAAATCAGTCTCGTCTGACGACGACGATGACATCGGCTATAGCAGCTACAATGGGGGTGGAATGTCAGGCGAAAACGGTCGAGGACTGCGTCTGGCAGGGGAATATAGAGGCTGGAACGTACTGGAAGCTTGGTGGGATCGCAGCGTGAGGAGATGGGAGGGCCTCGGGCTTGGAATGGACATCGAACAAGTGGAGAAGGGTCTGCAAGAGGCGCGTCTCTTGGTTGGATATGAAGGAAAGGGCAAGCAGAAAGCTGCCGACGGTTTGGGCGTCAACACAAAAAGTGGAAGCGGGTCACCAGGTAGGTTGTGCTGCAACAAAGCCATCGCATGTCGAGCTCACTCCTCCCAGCCCTCGGTTCACCACGCATTCCCGCTGCACCTGGTACTCCAGTTCCGCGGGATTCGGATGTACTACTTCCACCTGCTTCTCCTGAACAACCTCCCATTCCCAAGATCCGTCATCCCGCTCCCTCGCCAGTACGCATCATCACACCAGTCGCGACAACCGCCGATCATCCGCTGAAGGCAACGACTTCCACTTCAGGTTACCTATCTCCGCCGTCACGATCCCCTCCGCGTCACAACAACCGCAAGCGAGAACCAGCACCCACTCCTACACCAATAGATCTACCTACGCGAGCGGATATTCAAGCGATGTCAGCCATCGCTCAAGCGGAGCGCTCGGGTCTTCGTGGAGGATGGGTCATGAATCTCGATACCAGTGCTGGAAACGCCAACCGGCGAGCACATAGAGATAGCACGGACTCTGAGATGGTGGACATCGACTTGGAAGGTGGCAAAGGGGAAAAATTTGGATCACCGAAGATGAACCAGATGGATTTCGAACAACAGAGGGAGGAAGAGCGACTGGCCATGTCAGGACTGGAACACCGTCGAAGCCCCGTTCTGGGTCATTCCAGGACTCCGTCGCCTCTTTCCAGGGAAGCGAGTTTTGAAGGTGTTCATTCTGGTAACTATCCCGAGCAAACACCTCGGGCGCTTCCTCGACAACCGCTCTCTCCCGTTCCAGGCGTACCACAGTCCGTGATGCAAGCTTCCAACGCGATCCGCCGTCCGCCGCCCGTCGCAAGTCATAGCGACGTCAGCATCCGCACCTTTTCCCCAGAGGACGAGAAGGATCGAGAAGTTGTTCGTGGTGGTCGCCGCGTCTCCACACCTCGAATGGAGCGAGAATCCAGCGTCGTCTCAACAGATTCTCAAGATGGTCTCTTAGGCACACGAAGCGCATCCCCGGTTCCCGTCTTCACCGGGAACGAGAGGGTGGCGAGTCCGACGCCTTCGCATGGCAGCTTTGGACTTGCGGGGAGGAATCGAGGTTTGGAGGAGGAAATGGAGGAAGTCAGCTTGGATGCGTCACGATAGTGTGTATTGGCATCAATATATGAGCTCTAGATGCAACAGTGCGTTACGACGTTATGAGGCTGTGCGTGCACGGTGGTGAAGAAATGAGGTATATATGCCATTTGTACAAGTCATGCATATATGGCGCGATGATGAAGCGAAAGTGACTAAACCGCGAACGAGTAACCCATAGCCAACAACTCCAGACCATCTGCGCTTCTGCCCAAAACGTTGAGCGGCGGGACGAACAGTTCAAAAGTCCACCGTAACCAACTGACGAAATCACCATCGCCCTCAAGCTCGTCAGTAGAAAGTAGACGACCGTGGCGGTATCTCCCCCAGTTCGAGGGGCAGGAGGATCTCTGGAAATCCTGGATAGCACGCTGCAGGCTCCGCGGCGTCCTGGGATCTAGGGCGAGATCAGTATGGACTGTGGCGGCTCCGGCTATGAGCGTTTGCGGGAGAGTCGTAATTGGTAGAGCTGAGTATGGTGGGGGAGCCTGGTCTAGGAGTGAGCAAGGCGAGGATGGTGAGAGAGGCATCAGCGTATCGTGAGATGGTATTTGAAGCGACAAGTCAGTCCGTCGCATCGCTGGTGCTGCGGAGTATCGCTGGTGAGTACTTTTGGTGAGTGGAAGGAGTGCTGTTGGATCTTGAATGCTAAGGTCAGACGGACTATGAGTGGGTGGAGAGCTGCGCTATATGGCGCTTTTGAGCGTGAGCGTTCTTCTTGTTTGATGGATCAAATGGATCAGTTGGCAGGAGCAGGAGGAAGGCGATTCCAAGATCACTTCATCACCCAATGCCTTCTGAGAGATGACCTCGTTCATCATCAGTAGTCTGTTTCACGAAGACGGATGAATGGGTCTATCAGCTCGACCTTGATCGTCATCTCTCAAAGGTTCAGTCGCCCCTTTCATCTCATCATACGCGTATGAGATCCTCCTTAGTGTCTTAAGTCCTTCATCCATCCCCAGGTCATCTTGGCCCATATAGTAATCAGCCGAAGCGCGAGATCAGTAGAGTTCATATCCCTTAACCTCAAACCACAACCACTTTCCAAGCTCCATCTCTCCGTCCAGAATCTTACAGATCACACATACCGTCATCACGCTTCACTCCTTCCGCCAGATCCATACATCCAGTACATCATGAGCGAGAAGACCACCCCCGTTGACCACACTCATGCTCATGCCCATCATACTGATACTCGTCATACTGATAACCCCTCTTCCTGGCTGCTCAAAGTACTCGTCAGCGCGTTACACATGTGGGAGGTCCAGGGGAGTCACGCTGTACGACGAAGGGTCCCAGGAACGAGGCCAAGTCGGTTGGACGACGCATAGCCTAGTAGTCCCTACTCCCTGCTCGTAGCTGTAGCTGTACGCTAAGTCTATGAAAGCGACTACGACTGCGACTGCGTATACGATATACGATATGCATATATGTATCATGTGTACCATGTGTCCCATGTGATATAGATACGATCTCCGCGCCACAGTGCTGAATCGCCGTGGCACCTCTGACCCTTTAAATGGGGGTGACACGTAGGGTACAGTTGGATGATGAGCAAGGGTAACTAGATGAGTGGAGAGAGGACATTGTACGGCCTGTACGCCGCGTAATATACCATATACGACACTTGGTCACTCACCGTACACTTTGTCAACAATAACAACAACAACCACGATAACATCGTCGACAGCGACTATGACAACATCGATATGATGATTTTTATCCGATAAAAGCGACCATTACTAAGCCTGCTGCTCGAACGGTACCACTCCCCAAGTTCCACCTCGCTTCTCCATCTTCCGGCGACTACCAGACCACGTTGCTCGGCTCCCGGATTATCGAGTATCCACATCCTCGCGTCGTATCTACGAGCAGTGCATCTCCCTGTGGCATATATCATCCAGGACTCTTCGCTAGTCGATCTCCTTGGTGCCCACCGTAGCGGCGTGCTCGACATTCCCGCCGCAGGGTCGCCGACTGCTGCTCCACTGGTAGCAAATTGCACCCGCTCTTGTGCACACTACCACCAACTTCACCACGGCCGTCATGACGTCCTACAACCCTCTGCCAGCGCATATCCAAGCGGCCCACGACCAGTTCTCTAATGACGGTTTACCGACTCCGACGTACATGGGGATGGTGGACACCGGCGCGCAATGGGACTATATCATAGGCAAAGACGGGAAACGCAGGTGAGTACTTTGTCCACTTGGTCATGACGTCGAACGTGATATAAAGTGTCGGATGGATGTTCATGTGACGTCGAGCTGTTGGACGTCTTTTTACTGAATCAGAAACGCTAAATGCTGATGAATACCCATTTTCCGTCTCCTGTGGATGCAGTCGTACACCTTCGAGGTCACCGCATAGATCAGCGACCGCCGACTCCGTCCTCCACCGCTCTCACACTGTCGACGGACCATCAACTCCAGGATCCTCACTCTCCAACCCTCCCTTGACCCCACCGCCAAACCTCTACGTCTCCAGTCAACCGCAGGAACCAACAATCACCGAAGAGGCAGCCGCGATAGTGTCCCGCAGTGTGCGGGCGCAGCAGCAGCAGCAACAGCAGCTCACTAATGGGAGTGGATACCCGGCTGGTCCCAGCTCGCGATCATCGAAGAATAGAGCTAGGATGGTCGGGGATTGGCAACTGCAGAAGACACTGGGTGCGGGAAGTATGGGCAAGGTCAAGCTTTCGACCAATGTGGTATCAAAAGAAAAGGTTAGTCAACCAATGTCCGACTCCCACCTGAGTTCCCGGGCTGACAATGTCTGGCAGTGCGCGGTCAAGATCATCCCTCGGTACACGGAAGCAACGCGCAAGGAGGAGCCGCGCAACGCTGAAGAAGCAGAGAAGCAACGGCAAAAGGACGAATCGAAAGAGATCCGAACCATACGCGAAGCGCACATCTCCTTGCTCTTGCACCACCCTTACATCTGCGGTATGCGCGAGTTTATCTCCCACCAGAATCATCATTACATGGTGTTCGAATTCATCGACGGCGGTCAGATGCTGGACTACATCATCTCTCACGGAAGACTAAGGGAACGAGCGGCAAGGAAGTTTGCGAGGCAGATCGGCTCGGCACTCGAGTACTGTCATCGCAACTCCATAGTACATCGAGACTTGAAGATTGAGAACATCCTTATATCGAAAAATGGCAATATCAAAATCATCGATTTCGGTCTGTCCAACTTATACGCACCCGGCCGACATCTCTCGACTTTCTGCGGGTCGTTGTATTTCGCTGCGCCAGAACTGCTCAACGCCAAGCAGTATACTGGCCCAGAAGTCGACGTATGGTCGTTCGGTATCGTTATCTACGTTCTTGTCTGCGGCAAAGTACCTTTCGACGACCAAAGTATGCCAGCGTTACACGCCAAGATCAAGCGGGGTATAGTGGAGTACCCTTCCTGGCTCAGCTCCGAGTGCAAGCACTTGTTATGTCGAATGCTCAACACCAACCCGGCGGAAAGAGCGACATTAACCGAGGTGCTCAACTCTCCATTCATGACCAAGGGCTACGACGGACCGCCAGATTCCTTCTTGATTCACCGGGAGCCCCTGCGTGCGGACGAGCTCGATTGGGAGATTGTCCAGATGATGGAGGGATTCTGCTTCGGCACGCCTGAAGAAATTTACAACGATCTGCGGACCCTGTTATCGTCAGACGCATATCTGAATTGCGTGACGCAATACGATACACGGCGGGAGAAGCGACGAGGGCCGGGCACATCTGGCTCAAGCATGGCTCTGAGCGACGCGAGCGACTCTCCCAAGAAGAAACGCTTTAGCGGTTTCGACTTCAAGAAGAAGTTGTTCAAGGAGGAGAAAAAGGTCGAGGAACCTGTGCATCGCGAACGGGAGCCAGTAGATCCAACGAGGGGCTTCGACCCGCTTATCTCGATCTACTTCCTTGCGCGAGAAAAGGTGGAGCGAGAAAGGGTATATGGAAAGGGACACTTTGCGTCGTCTCAATTGTCGGTGGACACGCCCGGTGCAGGAACAAGCTATGCCATGGACCTGCCCCTTCTCCAAGCACCGCCCTCGACACATGTTATGGGCTACGACACACCTCGCGACTCGGATTACACGCCTCAGCCGCGGCTCCGAACTGAGGAAGTGCCTGATCCGGTCATGCAACATCCTCAAGCGGATCGAGGACAGTCGCAGATCGCGGACCTACCGATGGCTCACTCATCTCATCGAAGACAGCCGTCTCTGAGTCAACCTCCTTTCCCCAGCTCACTTCAACCTAGCCCCCTCGAAAAGGATACGGAAGGTCTCACCAAGAAGTTCTCGCTGCTCGGCAAAGGGCCTAGGCCTCCTTCCACCGCACCGCATCGGTCAACAGCATCTCCCCGAGCCGAGTCCATCTCCGCTTCACCATCTATGCCCTCTACAGCAGACCATCGACGAGCTACTACCTCCGCGGAGAAGTCCAAGCATGAGCGAAGGGTTTCGGTGGGCAGTATATCCAATTCTTTCAGCAAGGCCAGCGGACTCGCTAGGCGGTCATCACAGCGAGACCGAAAAGCCGTCAGTCCAGCGGACGGTGGATGGCTCAACTCACCCAGAGAAGTGGACGAAAGCTCAACACCGCAAGTACCCATCATGCCATCGCAGCAATTACCACCGACACCGGATCCAGAGGAAGTTGAGTCACACAGTAACGGTGTTATCAAACCTATATATCTCAAGGGGCTGTTCTCCGTTTCCACGACATCTGGCAAACCACCCGATCTTCTGTTCGCGGAGATCAGTACGGTCCTCGATCGGATTGGCATCAAATCTCGACCTGTCAGAGGTGGATTCGAATGTGTCCACGTACCCAGTATCGACTTGTCCAGCGTGGTCAATGGTGACGAAGCCACTACCAGCCTGTCCAGCGTTGCTCCTCCCCCGCCGCCTAAACGCAATCTGTCCCTAAGGCGTAAATCAAGCAAGCAGGCTATTAACGGCAACGGGTCAACGATCAGCAGAGGGACCAGCCCAGCACCGGCAAGAGCTATCCAGGGCAATTCGAGCGGGACAGATAGTGTGGGCGATGTTGGTGTTGGAACTGGAGGCACGCCCCAGACGCCAAGCAAAGTCAGACCTGTGGAGGACGACGAGCCTGATGCGTGGGCTGTCGCGCAGGCCGGAGGTGCGGGAAGCAGGTTGATTGTACGATTTGAGATATATGTCGTCAAGGTGAGTTTCAAGTCTCTCATATCCGCTACTATGTTAGAAGGGAATTGACGCTGACGACTTGGCGCTTGTAGGTACCGCTGGTACCACTTCACGGAATACAGTTCAGAAGAGTCGGCGGTGACGGATGGCAGTATCAGATGTTGGCAAAGACGATCTTGCGTGAGATGCGCTTGTAGTGGACGGGGAGGACGACGTTCAGGTTGCAGAGCAGAGCAGAAAAAGAGGGAATAGGTGGAAAAATTGTTGTCATGCGTTGTTTTTCGGTATTGATCTACTTGTCTCTGGTGAATAGTGGTGAATGATTGTGATGTTGATCACGATGGTCTGCATTCAGAGCAGGGGAAATGCATATGTTGTCAATTGGAGCATGAGCGACGTGTGCTAGTAGTCCAGACTGCGCGTGCAAGTACACATATATCGCGATGGTGAGGTACTGGTACAGGCGTACCTTTCTTTGCCCTGTGGTGTCTCGGAGCAAAGCGCCAAATAATGGATTATGGAACGAGTCTGGATCGTCTTTCTGACCATCAAGACATCATCAGACACGACGCTTACGGTAGTATTAGTCATAGACTCAGAGTGCGTGCGATGATCCACGTCAAGTCCTGATCAACGTGCTGGAGAGTAACGTACGATTGATTGACTGGACTTTGGCCCGCCACGGGGCTTGCAAGCATGCATGCGCTGCTTGCTCAGCGGTGACTATGCAAGATATGGTGTGACTGCGAGAACATCGGAAGGGCAGGTGAAGAGACAGGGACGGAGAAAGCGCGATCGTAACTGTGCCCTATACCATTCTCGGCAACTGACCCACTCGTTCCTGAAGCAACTAAACCCGCTCCTCCGGAGCGAGTGGGAGTACTGCTCTGCAGTAGTCAGATTCATACAGAGTGAGGGCCGCGGGGGTTTCGCTGGTGATAGTCATAGCGCATGAGTCATAAAATTTAGATTCACTGCTTTACTCATAGGTCACGTCCCTGGGTCTGGGTGGGTGGCGATTGCGGGACGCGGCATTTGACCGTCGTTGCGCTGTAGCACTATAGCACTGTAGCACTGTAGCTACTGCAGATTTCTTACATTACGAACGCGCGATTGCTTTACTGTACTTGACAACATCAGCCTATCTATACACCACAGAGTCGACGTAGACGTTCAGACACGAGTCTGCAAACTGAATATAATATCATTGCATTGTCACTTGATACTTGTCACTTTCAACTACTACTGAATCAGATCCCCGATCGCAGTTTCTCCGATCCATCACATCACCCTCGCCGTCGGTTAGTCACCACCGATGTCTTACAGTCGAGAAAATTCCAAGCAGCAGCAAAAGTCAAAGTCAAAGCAGCCAAAGCAAAGCACGAACCTCGTTGTGCCCCGACCCAAGATCGCCCATCAACACTCTGCTGCATCCAACACCTCCTCCTCGTCGTTCGGGTCATTGTTCACGCATCGCAACGCCCACTCCCAGACTTCTCACGGCGACTCCTATACCAATACCCATACTTCCTCTGCGCCGTCTCCAGCTACACCCATAGTACCTCAGGAGCAGGCAGTAGGCACTGCGGATAGTAATCGCATCTTGGCTCGATACGACATGTCGTCCGTCGCTCCAGACTCGCCATCTTTCACACATGGACATGGCCAAGGCCTAGGACATCGCAGGTCGTCCTCTACCCCTGCGGGCCCTACACCGCGACCTGCATCTAGCGCCAGTGTCGACGACATCGAAACCCTCGATTCGGCAAGCACGTATATCGGCGCGTCGCCTAGGCGAATAACAAAGTCCAATTCGCTCAAACGCAAGCCTGTCCCACAATACATCGTGCATAATCAGAATCTCCCATCTTCTCATCCATTCGCGAACATCACTCCTCCTCATTCCCGATCCCACTCGCCGGCAAGCCTTTCCAAACATGAAAATCAGCAAGCTTTGCGGCCACCTTCGTTATTGAGCGTCGGAACAGAGCGCACTTCGCCGATCAGTAGTCGCAGTGCGTCGCCGTCTGTCGGCGGCGCAGGCGTGGACAGGGGATTGGGAAGGACGCCGCCTCCTCCTCTCAGAAAGCCGTTCGCCATACCGGCAGTACCGGCGAGAAGCGCTGATAGAGGCGTACCAGCAGACAGAGCTGCTGTCGTCATGGACAGCAGTGCTCTGGGAGAAGGCATCGATCTGGAGAGAGATGGGCAGAGACGATCGACTTTCAACGGGACGCTACAAGAGTTCTTGGACAAGTCGGACTACTCGGCAGAGGAGATTCGCTCAGACTATGATTCGGAACAAGTGCAAACTCCAACCCAGCAATCTCAGTCTCGCGTGGTTTCCCTCGACAGACCTCTGCCGGCCCTTCCAGTCGGCACTGAACAACGCACTGTCCGCTCTGCTTCTCGTCCTGCTACTCCACCGCGTCGTCGCTCTGTCTCCGCCGAGTCCCTCGGTGCCCCTCTGACTCCTCATGCTCCTACTACACGCGCTCCGGCGACTACGTCGCCTACGACCATTGTCTCCGATTACGACAAGGGGGCGACGTCCTTATCGAGTCAAAGTGACAAAGCCTCAAAGGCGTATTTGCGCCCGCCCAGAACCCTCTTCACCCGCCGATCCACCGAGAAGGCCAAGAAAACCAGTTCTGCATCAACACCCGCCGTAGATGCTAGAGGCAAAAGGCTTAGTATGCCTCTATCAGCCCAATTTGCTGGTTATGAAGCTGAGGAAGAGCTGGAGTTTAGCGTGGATCGCGTGCCGTCGAAACAGAGGTTATGGGAGGCGAGCACATGTTTGCTCAGGGATGAAGAAGGGAATTTGATCTCGTTCGGAGATCTTCTGCCTCGATACGCAGGACAGAAGTCGTCGCCTACCAATACTGCCGTCTCGAGCCCAATGATCTTGCACGGGAGCGCAGTCAGGAAAGGTAAAGGCAAGACCAAGGAGATGAACCAGCCGGTAGCGCCAGTGCCAGCTCCAGATGCGCAACCGCGCTCGCAAACACCGATAGCGGGGATACCGCCCATGTCCCCACCTCTCGGAGAACCGGCGAGCAAAGACATGAGCCGTGGGCCGTCCTTACCACTGGGGATTACGCCCAAAACAGTCATCTTCTTCATCCGGCATTTCTGGTGCGGCCAATGCCAAGACTACACGTTCGCCTCGCTCTCTCTGCTCGATCCTGTAGTCCTCGAGAAAGCCGGTATAAAGGTGATTATCATCTCCAATGGCAGTTGGAAGATCATCAAGTCGTATAAGAGTCTCTTCAACTGTCCTTTCCCCATCTACGTCGATGGACCTAGGCGGCTCTACCAGCTCATGGGGTGAGTACGCTCATCTGTCAGCCACTCTGCTTGAGTGTCAGCTGATCACTTCACTTCAACAGAATGACCAAGATGACAAACGACTTCGGACCGATGTTCAAGGGTCGAGCTTCATATCACCAGCGTCCAGTGCCTACTCAACTCTTACATGGTTTAAGCGTGAGTATTTCTCGACCTTCGACTGCCTCATATTGACAATGGCCATGTCGCAGAATGCTTTCTTCCGCATGCCCCTCGCCAATCCGGGTACGCTCACGCAACTCGGAGGCGAGTTTATCCTGTCTCCAGGGTGGAAGTGCGACTTTGCCCATCGTATGACCACTACTTCAGGTGGGTGTTATGGCTAGCTCATCTTGTTGCCATCTTGCGCAGGGTTGCTGACGATCGCAATCAGACCACATGGAGGCTCCCGACGTACTGCGTTTGGCAGGGTGCGAGTATCCAACCAAGAGCGAAGTAGCGGACATCCAGCTTGCCGAGTCGCAGAAGGAAGAGCTGGCGCGGCTGGAGGAAGAGATGCAAGCATGGCGGGACGGGCGTCATCAGGAGATTGAGCGGTGAGTTAGGCTCTTGCAATAGCCAATGATCAATGATGCTAATTGATGTGGCGATGGTAGGATACGACAGAAGAAAGCTGAGAGGCGAGGCGAGACATACGTGCCCGAACGACGACCATCAGCATTTGAACTTACTTCGAACGTTCTAGCGGATGGGGCTGGAGCTGATGATGCAGAGCTGGATAAGCGGTTCGAGAAGGTTATGCGATTAGAGGAAGAGAGGGAGAAGGTCAAGATGGCCACTGAACAGTTGATGTTTTCGCGAGAAAAGGGGGATCTGGAGGTCGAAGTTGACCCGAAGGAGATGAAAGGAACCGCTTGATCGCGCTTGTGTTCCTCGAGTATACATAAGGGTGCCAGACGATATCTAGACGTTGATAACGTTCATCTCACATATACATACTACCTATCATAATAAATGTTTACGATCAATGACATGCCCTGTATGTATTCACAAGCAATAGAGTATCGGCTGAATTGCGGACGATTACACGATTGACTCAAGCAACTATCCGATCGCGCCGAGAACATCTCTTTATTGCCCTTTGCGACAGCGTAGAGCCACGGCATCTCACCTCCACAACTCGACCGAGCCCGCTGCGATCGTGTTCGGTAGTACGAGTACGCGTTAACCGGCGACCGAGGATGACAAACGGTCAAGTGGTGTGTCACTGCCGGTGCCGCGCAGCAGTGAGAGGAGGGCGACTACAAAGCACAATCACGGAGTACTTACGTGGACCGCAACGAGACTAGTACTCTATGGACGGCGCTGTGGCATGAATCGCGATGGCCGCCAACTGTCCGGGCCGGCGGCGCGGGTGCCGCGATTTGTCAGACCAATCGATTCCAAATAACGTTAGAGACAAGACCAGTCCCAGAATGCTGGTATTAAAGTTCCCCTTGTGGTCTGCCGCGTTTGAGAGCGAGAGCGAGAGCGGCAGGCAGAATCGCCAGGGTGTGAATCTTTTTTTGGCATCAAGCGGGGTATTGCGGTAATGTGATTTCACGGTATTGCCCTTTCTGTATCGGTGGAATAGCCCTGAGACCCATGTGTCACGTACAATTACACAGAGGGGTGTCGCCGCCTGCTGCGCCCCAGCTTGCAGAAAAGATTGATCAAGCCGTTAAGCTCGGAGCAAGCTGCCCCGCGCCTCTTGATGCACCTGATCAATCACAGGTGAACTCGTCGTCCCTTCCCCGCTTGCCCCTCAGCGCGCCGGGTTACGTTACACTCCGCGGGCAGGCGGCAACGCGGTCCGTCGGCCCGTGGGGGATGGGGTTTGAGATGTGTGGGAGGGAGAGATCAAAGTTGATCGTGTGTTCTACGGTACAGGAACTGACACAACAAGGCGAGCGAAAACAGATATATAGTGAGGTCCGTTCCCATCGAAAAGGCTGGCTCATTTCACCTCTTCCCGCCATACAATTCGACAACCGTTCGCCGCCCACTACTGAACGCATCGATCATCTTCAATAAGCACATAATCCATCAAGAGGCATAACAAGATGGCGCCGCATTACGCGTAAGTTGATCAAACTCGTGTATTCCGGTGGCGGGTGGCGGCGTGATACGCGTCGTCGTCGTCTTCTGCCTCATTCGCCATTCAACTGAACTACTGCTGACTGTCACATCTGTTACTGCAATAGCGACGAACAACACCGCGCTGAGGCTGCCGAGACCTCGATCGTGCCCACTGCCACAGAGGCTCACCGCCCTTGGAATGCTCATTCCCGAGCATACTTCCTTGCCGGTATCGGTTTCTTGGGTGAGTCGATCTTCTTGCGTGTATTGGTGCTGCGTCTGACTAACCAGTCCTGTCATAGGTATCTTCCTTTTCGGTTATGACACTGGTCTAGGTGGTGGTGTCCTTGTACTCCCCACCTTCGCCAAGGCTTTCGGGATCACCGGTTCCAAAGCCCATATTGCCCAGCTTCAAGGCAATGTCGTCGCCATCCTGCAAGGTGGTGCCTTCTTCGGTGCACTGGGCTCTCCCTTTGCTTCCAACACCATCGGTCGTAAATGGGTAAGTGTTCTTGACGCATTATTCCGACGGTGACTGATCTGGGTCGCAATAGTCTCTTATGATTGGATGTTGGATCTTCATCGTCGGCGGTGTAATCCAAACCGTCGCCACCACCTCGCTCGCACAATTCTACGTCGGTCGATTCATCGCCGGTGTCGGAGTCGGTTTCCTCTCCTCCATCTGCCCAACCTACGCTGCCGAGATCGCGCCCAAGGAAATTCGAGGCCGTGTCACTGGTCTCTTCCAGATCATCGTCGTCATCGGTGTCGCCTTCTCCTACTGGATCAACTACGGCATCACCTTTATGAACGAAAGTCGAGGTGCCATCCAGTGGCGTATCCCGATTGGTTTCCAGCTCGTACCCGTCGGCATCATGGTCATGCTCATTCCGTTGCTCAAGGAGTCTCCTCGATGGCTCGCCACAAAGCACAGGGAGGACCAGGCGCTCGCCAACCTCGCTTGGATCAGGAAACTCCCAGCCAGCGACCCTTCGGTCCAGTTCGAGTTCGCCGAAATCGTCGCTGCCATCCGTGAGGAAGAGGCCGCTACCGCAGGTTCTTCTTGGAGAGAGGTCTTCGCAAAGGGCAACCCCATCCGATTCCTCATTGCCTTCCTCATCTTCACCTTCCAGCAATGGTCCGGCCAGAACTCGATCTCCTACTACGCTCCTACCATTTTCCAGTCGATCGGTATCCGCGGCACCAAGTCGAGTTTACTCGCCTCTGGTGTGTACGGTGTCGTCAAGATCGTCGCCACATCCATCTTCATCGCTTTCGGTGTTGAGCGATTCGGCAGGAAGAAGCCCCTGCTTCTCGGTATCGCTCTCATGAGTATGTTCCTCTGGATTGTCGGCGCCGTCTTCAACACCCACATTCCAAGCGCGACCGCCACCACCACCTCTGGTGCCTCGATCGCTATGGCTGTCCTCATCTATCTCTTCGTCATCCCTTACTGCTTCTCCGTCGGCCCTCTCCCATGGGTCATCTGCTCTGAGATCTTCAACAACCGAACTCGTGGCTACGGTCTCATGACTGCCGCTGCGTCCCAATGGGTGTGGAACTTTGGTGCCACCAAAGCCACTCCTTTGTTGATCATCGCCATGCCCAAGGGTGGTATCTTCTTCTTTTTCGCCGCCATCAACATCATCTCGTTCTGTTTGGCTCTCTTGCTCCCGGAGACTTCTGGACAGTCGTTGGAGAGCATGGACATCCTCTTCGGCTCCGTCACCAAGGAGGAGCGCGAGGCGGAGATTGCCCGCCGTGCCGAGGCTATCGAGAAGGCATTCGAGGACGAGGAGAAGGGTGTCGCCGTGCACAAGGAAGCAGTCTAAGCGGGTTACTAGGTGTTATAGCATGCAGTCATATAGTAGTAAAGCTGGTTAGCGATTTAGTCGCAGTAGGCAAGCGGATTCTAGGCATCGTTGGGAGCTATCGGATATGTGTAGATATGCACTGCACTATCTGCTTTGAAGGACAAAACCGTACAAGTCGTCGCAGTGTCCAAGATGCCATGCCACTGCTACGCGCAGCTAGGGTTTCAACCGTTTATTTAGCGGACCTGATTCACTCACTCTAATGGGCTGTGTTTCGGTTTCTTTAGCGACTCTGACCGTAGTTTGGTTATGTTTAAACTTCAATACCTATGCATCGTCACTTGACTTTACTTTGCAAGGACGACAGTCGCACATGCCGACGTACCGGACCAGACCGCTATCGCCAGCACATTCAGAATGCTGCTTTCCGCTCTTTTGATCGCGCTGTTACCCCTCACTCAAGCTCTTACGACGGCAGAGCTTAGATCGCGTTCGATATACCAAGTATTGACGGACCGCTTTGCGAGGTCCGATGATGTACTGGCGGAATGCACACCCGGGGCGAGATTCTACTGCGGTGGGACATGGAAGGGTATAGAGAGGCAATTAGGGTATATCCAAGGCATGGGCTTTGATACAGGTGCGTCGTTTTAGAATTATCCGGAGGTCACGATGGACCGCTCATTCAACGTCCGTCTCCCAATCACGTAGTATGGATATCACCTGTGGTCGCGAATATCGAGGGACTCACTGGTCAAGAGGCATATCACGGTATGTTCCGGGTTTGCTGTATGAGCTAGACACCTGCTCACGACGTCGTAGGCTATTGGGCATCGAATATCCACGGTATGTAGAGCCGCATTTATGTGGTCACTCGCATACTGATAGCCAGATGCATAGAGCTCAATCCCCACTTTGGCACACCGGAAGATCTTTTGTCCCTCAGCAACGCGCTTCACGCGCGTGGCATGTACCTCATGGTGGACGTAGTGAGTCTTTGTGTCCTCGTAATTCCGACGCGATCACTAACGCAGTAACAGGTTGTCAATCACTTGGGCACAGTATCGAAGGAAAGCTTCGTGCCAGGCGAGCACTATGGGCAGTTCTCATCGCCGGCCGACTTTCACGATTATTGTGTGCCGGACTGGGATGATCAATGGGACGTCGAGAACTGTGAGTTCCCACGTACTCTGCGTCTTTTATGTCAACGCTGAAAGTGTCTTCGGCTTAGGTTGGCTCTCCGACAATATGCCTGATCTCAATACCGAGTCGCCCCATGTGATCTCGGTGCTGAATAAATGGGTGGAGGATCTCGTCAAAGTCTTTCACATCGACGCGCTGCGGGTGGACACGGTGAAGCATATCAGGCAGGACTTTTGGCCTGGTTTCGTCAGATCAGCAGGCGTGGTAGCCATGGGAGAGGTTCTGCACGGTGGTGAGTGGTCACACGACGCAGTCGAGGAACTCGCAAGCTGATGAAGACTTAGATCCTGCCTACTTGGCTACGTATCAGAAGGAGAGCATGAGCAGCCTGTTGGACTTTGCGACGTTCTTCCATCTCCGGTAAGTTCACATTGATATCTTCGTAACTTATCAACACGCTGATAATGCCCGCAGACGAGCATTCGAGAACCCACTGGGAAACATAGGAGATCTGGTGGAGATGGCTACTCGGATACAGCGCTTATTCATCGACTCGACCGCCCTTGGGACGTTTCTCGAGTGAGTAGGAGCACAAGGATGATTTTCGGCCGACTGACCATCCGTGTCTAGCAACCACGATTTTCCTCGCTTTGCTGGTATGGCGCAAGATCGAGTGGTGAGTCGTAGTGTGCGCCGACTTGAGTACTGCTTGCTGATTCCGCGTAGTTGGTGAAAAACGCCATGGTCTATCCATTCGTGACAGACGGCGTACCCGTATTGTACATGGGTCAAGAGCATGTGAGTACAGCGTGTCGCAATCATATCCGGCCTGCTCATTAGTGCACACCAACAGGACCTGCAAGGAGGGGACGATCCATTCAACCGGGAAGCCATCTGGCTTCATGGCTATGACACCGCTTCGGTAAGTCATGGTGGTGTCTATCAATAGTGACTCGATACCTGACGCATTGCGTTCTCAGCCAAGCTACAGAGATATCGTTACTCTCAACACTGCTCGACGAAGCGCCGCCGCATCACACACTGCATTCCACACGACTCTGATGCGGCCGCATCAACTCAACAACCACACGCTCGCACTGACCAAATCGCCTCTACTATCTATTCTCAACAACTACGGCTCGGGGTCACCAGTCGTTGGGATATATCTCTCCCCTCAGCAAACGGGGTACAAGCCTCTACTCCCCGTGATCGACGTTTTCACACAACAAGTCTACGCGACCGACCCACGAGGCGGTCTGACGATACCCCTTATCTCGGGCGAACCGAGGGTCCTACTGCCCCTCTCAGTACACAGGGGAATAACGAGCAAAGAACTCTGGGCCGCTGTCCCGCCCAAGCTTGATCTCGAGAGCTTGAACAGACTGCCGAGTCCCAGGAGTCCGGGTGGCAGTAGTTCTGGCAGTCCGGGGCATAGGGCGAGACCAAGCTTGACTGGCATGATGTCCTGGCTCGGCGGTATTAGGAGTGCCAAGTCAGGCGAGCTTTAGACGCGTATTGCGAACCCCGCACAGCACACAGCTTCGCAAGACCACTGTATCATTATCATATTGTTGTAGCTATAGTTCGAATTGGATAGAGCGGGCAACGCACGGACAATTCTCTTTACACGCCGAGCAAGACGGCATCGTACGAGTACTGCATATGTAACCAATCATCACCGTATCGGAGTCGTCCATCTGTTACGCCTGCCATGTCGCCGGTACCGCCAAGACCATGGGCAGGCTCCGTGGTCGTCATACTAGTACGGTGGCAAGGTCTATTGGATGCTGACATGGCCAGACCCAGAGGTAATCGGGCCATAATCCGAGGAGCTTGGAGCTTTGGGTTTGGGGTCTGGGGCTGCGCTCGCTCGCAGAAAGGATCAAAGAACGACCTTTGTCTCTCGATGACGCTCAGTGACGCGGGCTCCACGACTGGCAGCTCCATTGAATAGACCGTTGCGCGTTACGCATTACAACGACTGTAGAAAGGACTGGCGTGCTTCCTTCAGCTCGTCATATGAAGGCCGCATAGGTATGAAGACAGGTGCGAGTGAACCGGCTCTGCCATAAGAAAGCCACTCAAGTGAGTACTCATTGCCACTCTATTCACTCATCCCCCCCTCACTTCATTTTTTTTTTCATTATTCGTTGCACTTCACTGCAAACTTATCGAACTTCAATACAAGTCACAAGCAAAGTCCCAAATCAACATGAGCTCCGACGATCAAAGCAGCCTTGAATTCAGCGGAAGTGCAGCTGATCCAGATGTTCACGGGACAGTCATGCCCTGGCAACTCTCTGATACCTCTACGATCCCCCCAGGTACAAGCTCGCGTCTCCTCCCTGAGCCATCGCAACGAGAGGTGAATGTCACAGACCTTTGTTACCGGCAGCGGGCAGCTTTGCACGCTTACTGACATGTGGTAACACTTTGATACTCAGCTCAATGCACAAGCCCCGCTGGCCAGGGTGTGTATATTCGATTGAGCATCATCATCACTAATTTGACTGACTACTGGACTATTCTCACGCTATCATAGCAGTCGGAAGAAGTTGGCCATGCCTCAACCTGTATTGTGCCTGATAGCGCACAGGTTGAAGAATCAGCAACAACACGAGATGCTAAGCTGCTTGCCCTTGTCAATGTGGCTTCTGGTCGCCAAAAGGAATACCATCAAGCCACAACGTACATGAATAAAGTGGTGATGCTCAGCTTGTTGAATGATTCAGAAAATGATATGTTGCAGTACGATAGCAGTATGGCTTACAGGATTGCAGCCATGGTATCAGTGAACAGGGCTTTGGACTGGGCCAAGGTTTCTATCCAGGAAGGCCGACTCACAAGCAGCGCGTTCTCAGCGGATAGACCACTTTCATTTGGAGAGAGAAGGGACTATGGATCATTGACCACTGACGACAAAAGCACCATCAGGAGATTCGCCAAGAGGTGGGAGGACAAGGGAGGGGACAAAGGGCACACGTTTGCAGAAGAACTGGGATGGGATTACGAGTATGAGACGGCTTTTGCAGACAGAAGGTCGGATCTGAACTTCCTTTAGAAGGCTGTAGAGGATTTTTGATAGTTGCGCCATAGATGCAAAGTCTACCTTGTCAAATCTTGTCATTGCGTATCAAACATATTTTAATGATCATGCTTGGGCCAACACATAACAAAAGATTGTGACATCATCCCCCGTGACACGAGTTTCTCAAGGTCAAGTGGGGTAGCACCACAGTGATAAGTCCATAACAGGTGACTTGTAGCATTACAAGTATACTTGGGTTGGTATACTCTGATTGATAATGTCACATCAACATGGTCACATGAATATGGTCACAATGAGATTGTCAGTTAGACTATGTCCCAGCACAATCACCCTTAGCCTGTCAAGTCCAGACCAACCACCATTGCTAGTGCGAATATAAGCAGCCTATTCTCAGAACCTGCTTCCCCTTTTCCCCACCCATGGATCAAGTGTCAGTACCTCTGCTCCTATTTCTGTCAAAGTCCCTAAACCTTCAAAAGGAGTGACAGTACCTCCGTCCCTACCCGTAGCCCTTTTGTGATGTGTACGAAGCGCTAGCTGCATTCACGGAAGTTGTAATCAAACTGATACTCAGTGAAGACCTGTAACACTTCTGATGGATTCAGTTACCAACACGTGCCAAGTAAGATCAAATCGCTTACTTCTCAAGCTTTGTGTTTTGCATAGCTGTCATGGGCACAAGGTATGGGTGGCCTGGAATTCAGTCTCACCCAATGTAGGTTCTGCAAATCCACAGAGGCACCACAGTTGATGCAAGACCAGCTGCCTCCAGAACCCTCGGTGGACATCAAATGGGGAGTATAGGTGGACTCATTCGAATGGTCCCAAAGTCGTCTCCTTTTTGTTGTTGCTAATGTGTGGTGATTCAGCATTGACATGAGCCAAATCAAGTTGCAGTCATTTACCTTGCCCTGCGCCACTTGTGCATGTTTTCTTGATTGCCATGGGTAACTTGCCATATACCAAGCGTGAACCATGCACTTTGCAGATAATGTAGTCCCTGTCCCCACCAAGTTTGCTGGTCCGTTTTGGAGCTAATACACAAATTGGTTTTGGCCCAGGGCAACGGTGAATTGCCTGCTCAGAGAACCCCTCCAACCGCTGCCACTTCAAGGTGCCAGAATCCATGCTTGAATGACATCCTGAGTTGATGCAGACAATGCTTGTACTGTTGAGGCTGCCTCTCAAATGGTGTAGGGCGTGCTCTTTATCATTGACATGTGTGATGACTGCCGCCTGTCAGCCTAGCAACCAACATTTGATGGGAACAGTAAGTTTTCAGTGAAGGCAACTACTAATACCATAGGGTGGTTATTTGGCGGTGCAGACAGAAAACTTGCCTTTTGCCTCTGAGCTTTGGCAGTCCATTTTCATGCCCTTGGGAATGGATGTTGCTATCAGTCTGCAACAATGCTTAAGGCATTGGACACTGGTTCTTTGTGGCCCAAAATGACGACCCTGCTGAAATGAACATGCACACGTCTCTCTCAATCGCAAAGTCTGGTTGAGACTGTTAGTGGGCTCAGGAGAACAGTTGGAACTGATTCCCACATTGTGCAAGACGGGCTGAGGGGTGGTGAGGGATTTTGGCTCATTGAAGCTGTCTAAGAGGCTTGGGTCTATGTCAGCATCAATTTCAATATATTTGTCCTCTTCGGTGATGACAACAATGCTCATGTTGTCATCAGCCAGTGATAAGGTTGTATGACAAGCAGCAGGTGTCAAGATTTCTTGCTCTGCCCATGTCTCAGAGCTGTCCAAAATATTTGCAGGAACCACATGATGTGGCTTGTTCCCACCGGGAGTGGAGTTAATTGAAGCAGTGTCGTCTTTGCGCCGTGTGTCATGCTTCTCCAGATATTCAGTGTCTGTATCCTTTGTCTTGTCTAGAAGAGAAGCAGTGTTGAGACCTTGGTACTTGGCTTGGGCGCTGGAATTTGCATTCTGAGAGAACCCTTCACGTTGGATGACTCCAACATCACCTGTGTTGTAATTCTCAGATGCTATGCCAGCTGACTGACCAATCACAGTGCTCTCAATGTCCTGCCAGATGAGACCCTCGACTGTATAACCTGGCATTTGCCCTTGCTGTTGCATTTGCTCATGCCATCTGTCTACAAGCACCGGTTGTGAGGACATTGCGGACAGCCATGTTGAAGCCCCTTGCCACCCAGGTTCAGGATATGTGTACTCCACAAAAGGTTCGATCTCGTTGTGGTCATACAGGTAAGACATGTTGTGTGTCAATCAAAGCTCTTCAGATGGCGCTGCCTGTCCAAGAAGACAAGGTGGGAGTATGGTAATGATATTCAATAGGGGTTTGGGAGTCTTTCAATGTGGAGGCAAAATGAGAGGCAAATGCAGAGTTTGATGACCCCATGATCCAAGCAAAGACTGGTGTTTGCATATGTACAGGAAACCTGATCATGCAGGCATTTGTCCATCTTCTTTGGAAGTGAGCTTTATCACTGTACGGTAGTCTGAACAACCTGAAGTCCTTCTGCCCTTTGTGCCTGTCCACCTTGGGGAATCACGATTGTGCACTTGACCTTCTTTCTAGCTCTTACCATCTTGCAAGTAAAGACAGCTTCTCACACTCCACCGAGCCATTTGTCATGTCACCTATACCACCACAGACAGAGACATCAACAGTACTTCACTTTCATATTGTCTACCACTTGTCATCTTAACAATACCAGTGTATCAAAGTCATACAGTATCAGGACTATTGCGCATACAATCATTGGGAGTGACAGAAGAGGGAACTAAAACAAGACATAAAATCTAGAGTGGGAATGCCATAATGATTTGAGCATTTCATGACAGACAGCCATGATGACTACGCGCGAAGATGACACTGACATTTGGTCATGCATCAATTGTAATGGCTCAATCAAGCTGGAAGATCTTATTTGGCTGATGTATAAGAGGACCACACCAAGCTCTCACAGCAAAGATACTCTGAGCAAGAAACCAAGGCGTGAGAGTGACAAGAGTCATGAAAACTGAGGGGAAGGTCAGCAGGGAGGAGCAAATGCAGTTTGAGAGAGCTTGTATTCACCAAAGGTGCAAATCTAGATGCACCTTCTTCCTTTACTGCTCTGGTCCTATAGTCCGGTGGTTGCTGCAGTGCACACATTATGACAACAATGTCATTCATGCATTCCACAATATCATGCCTAACACAGCTGCACCCAAGAAGAAAACCAGTTGGGTGGATGCTGGCGCATAATCTGTCTTTGGGATATGCTGGATCTGCAAGGGTTTTCTCTGTGAAAGAAAGACTACTCCTAGGGCAGCCAAAGCCACACCCAAAATGATCCTTGAATCACCAAACAAAACATCTTCCAAACCCCAGATTAGGGATTCTCCTGTCTCCACAACTCCAACCAGCACGGGAGTGAGCCCGCTCTGCACTCCTGTGACTGATACTTCTGCGTAGGGGCTGATAGTTGCAGACCAGCCAAAATGCCAGTCTGCCACAAACATACCCAGGAGGAGTAGGAACCCAATGACAAGCAAGTTGACCATTGGAGATAGATAAATTGGCTCAGAGTATGTTTTCTCTGGGTAATCTCTTACCCAGTCAAAGATGAGAGGAAGAAGCACAACAATTACAGCTAGCAGCATATGCAGCAGCCTGTCAGGGTTGGCTGGACCAGTGAATTGGAATCTGATTGGTTCCCAGACTTTCTCCTCCACTATGACAGGAATGGGTGGCACAGATGCTGAGGTTGGTGAGCTGCTGATCACTTGCTCCTCTACAGTGACTTTGACGGGAGGACTGGGAGGTGAATCGATCTGTATGTCATTGGCATGACCTTGAGAGTTGACATTGTTGATGTGGATCTGAGCTTTTGGTGGAGGTGTGTTGACTACCCATTTAGGTGCAGCTGAGGTGATTTTGTGAGTTGATGCTGGCGCAACAGGCACGCTGCCCTGGAAGAGGGGTGCAGCAATTGGAGGAGTTTTGCCAAGAATCCGTCCTGGTGACCAACCTGACCATGGTGTTCTTCCAAACAGTGTTGTTCCACTGCCTGTTGTTGGCAAATGCTCTCTGCCCATCATTGCCACAAGGGGGACTAGAAGCAGGAGTCCTAAAAGAAGGGCAGGTGAAAACCCAAATGAGGCGCTTTTTTGGGTGCCAGCATCTGTGCCTGGATTTGTTAGACCACCAACTGCTGGTGCCCCCTTGCGATCCCTGTCCCCTGTTGATGTGGGATCACCATCCCTCCTGTTCCTGCCATCATTGCCTGTATTTTTACCTGCATCACCATCCTTCTCTGCCTTTGCTTTCTTCCTTGCCTTCTCTGCAGCCTTCTTGCGCTTGGCTTCGTCATCTTCAGCAGGTGTTTCAGCATTGGGGTTATTCTCTCTATCCTTCCTATCCTTTCTATCCTTCTCCGCCTTTGCTTTCTTCCTTGCCTTCTCTGCAGCCCTCTTACGCTTGGCTTCGTCATCATCAGCAGGTGCTTCAGTGTTGTTCTCTCTATCCTTCCCATCTTTCTCGGCTTTTGCTTTTCTCCTCGCTTTCTCTGCAGCCCTCTTGCGCTTTGCTTCGTCATCTTCGGGTGCTCCAGTATTGCTCTTGTTCTCTCTCTCCTTTCTATCTTTCTCTGCCTTCGCTTTCTTGCTTGCCTTCGCTGCAGCCCTCTTGCGCTTTGCTTCGTCATCTTCGGGCGCTCCAGTATTGCTCTTGTTCTCTCTCTCCTTTCTATCTTTCTCTGCCTTTGCTTTCTTCCTTGCCTTCCCTGCATCCCTCTTGCGCTTGGCTTCATCATCTTCAGCAGGTGCTTCAGTATTGTTCTTGTTGTTCTCTCTATCCTTCCTATCCTTCCTATCCTTCTCTGCCTTTGCTTTCTTCTGGTCCTTCTCTGCCTGTGCTTTCTTGCTTGACTTTTCTGCAGCCCTGTCTGCAGCCCGCTTGCTCTTGTCCGCTTCATCTTCAGCAGCTGCAGTTCCAGTGTTTTTGTTCTTTGTATCTTTACCCGCATCTGTGTTCTTCTTATCCTTCTCTGCCTTTGCTCTCCTCCTCTCCCTGTCTGCAGCCCTCTTGCTCTTGTCCGCATCATCTTCAGCGGCGGCTGATCCAGTCTTCTTGTTCTTCTTGTCTTTCTCTGCCTTTGCTTTTGTCCTCGCCTTCTCTGCAGCCCTCTTGCTCTTGGCATCATCATCTTCAGGAGGTGCTTCACCATTGTTCTTGGTTTCTCTATCCTTCTTATCCTTCTCCGCCTTGGCTTTCTTCTTGTCCTTCTCCGCTTGTGCTTCCTTCCTTTCCCTATCCGCAGCCTTCTTGCTCTTGGCTTCATCATCCTCTGCCCCTGGTTCGGTATTTCCCTTCTTCTGTCCTTTACTTTTAGCACCCTTGGGGGAAGATGTCCCACCATTGTCCTTATTCAAGCTCTCCCCTTTCTTGTTCTCTCTGTCTGCCCCTCTCCCATCCTTGTGATCCTTGCCGTTGCTATCCCCACCTCCCCATCCTGCATTCAAGCCCAGCAATATGAGCAACAGTAGCAATAGTGCTACACCAAACCCGGACAAGTCCACATGACTGAGAGCTGTTCCCTTGGCAAGGTCATTCTCCCATACAGTCCCATTACTTCTTTCTGAGGCATTGATGGCTGTTGGTCCTCTGTGGAGCATGCATTCTTCAGGATGGAGATCACAGTAATGTTGCCTGAGATCTGCTGGAGGAGGGTACCATGTTATTGGTGGTGGAGCAATCACTACTTGCTGATTACCATTTCCTGGAGAGGGCTGTGTGGGTGCTGAGATGACAGGCTCAGCATAAGGAATCCAGGTCTCCTCATACTCCTCATCTTCATGTGATGTGTCTTCCCAGTAATCTTGTATATTGACATCCTCATAGGGGAATGATTCGTTTGCAAGAATAGGCTGGGACTCTTGTAAGCTTTGGTATTGTTGATATTGAGGATACTGTGGTGGAGCATCATGGAGGATGCTAGCCTCTTCTTGGTAGTACTCCATGATGTGTTGGTGTGATGCAGAAATGACAAAAGCTAGTTGTAAAATGATTATTGATAACCACAACACCTGTCATCAAAGCCAATTACATGATCCTTTGTACTCTGCTTGGGGTTTGGCCTCAAAGGAGCTTAAAATAAGACTGTTATAGGCAGATCTTGGACAATGGACAAGTCTTAACATGATCTGAACAGGTATAAGCTATGACATATGCTTCTTGGCCAAGTTCTCCTTCTTGTCTTCACCACCACTAGCTCTGGAACAGACAAGGTATATAACTCCTACCACCGCTATGCACAAGAGGATAGTTGCTTCTTGCCAGTTTTCCATTGCTACAGAGTCTAAAGTGGGCATGGGAGCTTGGACAATGACTTGACATTCAATGAAGGTTAGTGATAATCATCTGTACATGCCCATATGAACTTGCCTGGAGGCGCAGCCATTGCTATTCTTGGTTGATTGACAGCTACAACTGGTCTTGGTCTCCTTGGTCTCTTCCTCTTCTTCTGTATGCCTGAACGCAATAAGCAGTTAGCATTTAGTCTCACCTGCGACAAGTCTCTCACTGACTCTGAATATTGACAGAACCACCTCGCTTCCCACTTCTCTGCTCCTTGCTGGATCTGCCATTTGACCCCAGATTCTGATTGAGATTCTGCATACTTTGCTGAGTCAATGCAGCCATTTGAGCCGCTTGCATCCGTTGAGCTTGCATTTGCTGCATCATCATCTGATTCATCATCATGCTTGCCATCTGATCATTGGCATTTGCCTTGGGCTCAGAGCTCTGAGCAATTACTTGCACTGGCACACTGCAATGTCTTGTAGTCAGTCTCTGACTGATCAAGTGTGTCAAGCTGCTCACTGCTCTCTGTAGTGTCTTCTAGGTGGTAAATGTTGCTGATCATAGAAGAAAGGGGCATCAAGTGGCATGTATTCAGTATACTGCTGCTGTCCCTGAAAAGCTGGAGATGCAGGTGCATGCTGAGTGTGGAAATGTGGGTTGTAAGTTGGAGCTTGTGCTTCTGAAGGATACAATGGCTGTTGATGGTGATGGTGTGTAGACTGACGATCATGGTGAGGCTGAGCGTAGGGATGAGGAGGAGGACCTGAAGATGCTTGCCAAGTAGCAGGTTCTTGCCTGACAGCAGGTGGAAGCAAGGTTACAGGCTCCTGAGGTAGCTGGTTGGGGATATGCTGGGCCTTGGGTTTGTTCTCACTTTGCTGATGTGCTGGTAGCTCTGGGCTGATGTCAGGTTGCGTTAAGCTCACAGGATCCTGAGGCAGCTGCTTGGGCAGTTGCTGATTTTCAGTGATATGGCCAGTCTCATGATGCACCTGTTGAGGAGGTGGTAGATCAACAAAAGGAGTACTGTCTTCAGCTCCTGTGTGGGACATCTGTGTAAATCGCTCTCCTGCTCCATCACTCTGGATCACTCTGACATCTTCCTCTGCCTCAGGAAAGCTTATGCTGTCAGTAGAGTGTTCTGTGTTTGTGCTCACCTTGGGAATGACCCTGGCATACTGGCTGGTTCTGCTGGGACAGCCATGGTGAGTGTTGTGACAAAGCTGGTAAAACCAGGATTCAACAGTCTGATGTACATCTGCTCAGTCATTACATTTATGTGTTTTGACAATGTTAGCCCAACAAAATGTCAAAAAGGATGAAACTGATGAAAAGGAAGGGACAACAAAGGACCAACATCAAACCTCAAGTCAAACATATGATACATGCCACATTTGGTCTGTAACATGCTACAAAACAGATGACCATTGAGTAGAGCACTACCACCTCCCCACAATCTGCTCTGACATGTATGTAGGCATGCCACACAATGGACCTCCAGGCAATGCGGCATAGGGCACTTCAGCTTTGCCTACGCTATAGCAGAACCTCCTATAGTCTGGTTTCTGATACCTGTAATATCTTGGCTGACCATAAGAGTGAGAAAGAGGTGTTACTGATGCCCAACCAAAGAGAGGTTGTGGCCCTAGCCCTAGATCGTGGAGTGGTTGTGCAGGAGTGAATGGATGAGGTCTTGGAGGTGCATACATGTTTGCAGGTATCATGTGGGGATGCTGGTAATATGTCGTATTGCAAGGCACTTGATGGGGTACGGCTGAATGAGCTAGCACAGTGGCAGGAGGATGATGTGGTGAAGAATGCTGCCAGTGCTGAGTGCAGACAGGCTGCTTGTTGGCATGCTGGCAAGCCAGATGGCAGGATGGCAATGAGGATGACTCTGAGGAGCTAGATCGGGGTGTACTTTTGCTGGACTGGTATTTCTTTCCCATCTCTGTGGCCGGGAGAGGGGCTTTAAGCTGACCGTCAATTCCGTGATTGGATGACCAGTCTGCTTACTTCTGATTGTTCTTGGTGGAGACTGACAGTGTCAAGGAAGATAGCAGAGCATTGTGCAGTAACTCATCACACAAAAGCAGTGGGTGCGTTGAATAGTAGTGAGGCATAATCCTCCTTTGATCAGATCCTTTGATTGTGGTCCCTCTTTCCTTCACCCAGGACACTGCTTATGCTCTGACTGGCCTGCAATCGGTATCCGGGCTGATGGAGTGGCAAAATTTACATGTGATAATATGTATTGTGATAGTGGTGGTGCAAATGATGGCACACATGCGGTACAGTGTAATCCAAATAAGCTATACATGATCACTTCTTCCCATCTCCTCCACCTCTCTCTCCCGCACTGCATGCAGGAGCATCACCAATATGTTCCAGCCATATAGTTGTATGGCCCATACCAACTTCTTCCGTAACCTGTACCATAGTTTGGCCCATACCCATACCTGCCCCAGCCATTATACATGGACCCGTAAAGACCAGAGTAATAGTATGGGTAAGAGGACATCAGGGGTCCTGCCGCACTGTACATCAGCATTCTGTGTGTCTATGCTAAACCATCAGAGTCATATCCCTTGCTGACTGACATGAGCATCTCAAGGAAGCTGGACTTACATCAAACAGTTGTGTGTGGTGTTGTATGCTAAACAGCTCTGCTGTCAAGTAGTCGTCAAGACTTTCGATGTTTGTTGTTTGTTGTTTGTTGTTTGTTGTTTGTTGTTTGTTGTTTGTTGTTTGTTGTTTGTTGTTTGTTGTTTGTTGTTTGTTGTTTGTTGTTTGTTGTTTGTTGTTTGTTGTTTGTCGTTTGTTATTTGATTTGTGTTAGTGAATGGCTGATGAGATTGCTGCCAGTCAGTCATGCTTATATAGCTGAGATGAGTGGCAATACTGCAATAGGCAATACAGGAGTGTTAAAGTTCATACATGTAAGAAAGCTGACCTCCTTTGATGTTGGCTGCTAGGAGATGCACGGGGTGCAGCTTAATACAAGTATTACATCATGATCCTTTGTTGCGTGCCATCACACATGAAAGGAAGGTTTAAGGGTTTATACTCTCACACTTGCGCAGTAGATGTAATAGCCCCCATTGTCACCCAAGGATTTAAACAAACAAAGACTTTGCACATACACAATTGGAACAACAGGGATAGCCACTTCCCTCAAAGCTGTAATTAGCATGCTCAAGTGGTCATAGATTGAGTCAAGCAGAGGAGGATGCCTGACACTGTGCAAGTCTGGATAGGAGCCAGTTCACCTCTGTTGACTTACACACCAGACAGGAATGGAGTTGCTGGAGATGCCTGGGTGCAGAGCACGGACGGTACAAGTCAAGCTGAGGGTTCAGCCGCTTTTGCTATAGAGCTAGACTCTATCTCATGTGAGTTCAATCACACATCATCCATCATACATTCCATAAGTCAGTCTGAATGTGATAGCAAGCCTGCTGACAGCAACTGATGTGCAGTTTCAAAATTAACTTATTACTGGTCTGCTCCATCTGCTTTTGAAGTGCAAATTGGCCTAGATGGAGATCTGCAATCTGGCTCATCAACTTCTGGAACAGCCTCACTCACCTCAACATTTGCCTCACACAGCGCCAGGTTGGAATGTGCTTGTTCGACCTGCTCCAGTTCTTCTTCAATTTCATCTGGCTCTGGTTCTAGCACCTACAAAAGAGCTACATCAGATCAGTTTGAGTTTGTTGGTATCATGCTTGAAACACAAGTAGTCTCTTCTGGGTATGTGGACCCATCACATCTGAAAAAACATCATGTGATTATACTGACGATGATGGGCTCTGTAGTACAGGAGTCAATTCAACGCTGGATGACTCTTCATCTTCAATCGCGTACTCAGGTTTTGAGACTAACTCATCATCTTTGTCTACAATAGCGGCCATACAGGATGGATCCTTCTACCAAGATACACTGAGCTACACTTCCAGCCAAGGCGCCAATGCCTCATTCACTTTCCAGGGTGTGTCTATTATCAATCCACATTTGCTCAAGGATCAGCTAGCTGAAGCTATAGCTAATATTTTGTTGTAGGCTCAGCACTGTACATCTTTGGAATGACCGGTCCGGAATTTGGCTCGTTCCAACTCACCCTTGATTCTGCTGTCATTGGGACATACAATGCCTCAACAACAGTGGAGACATACAATGCACTACTGTTCTTCACCACCACATTGGACAGCAATACAGATCATCAAGTAGTGCTGGAGAACATGGATGAAGGGCTGTTGCTTGCCCTAGATTATGTGGTGGCTGTTCAGCCTGATAGTGAGAGCAGTGCAGCGACTGCTGTGACAAGTGGGACAAAAGTTGTGGTTCAGGGAGCTACAACGACTTCTACTGCTGCGGCAACGGGAGCAACGGCCAATTTTGGTGGGACCTCAAATACAGGTACCAATAACGGTGATTCTTCCGGAGCAGTCATTGGTGGCATCCTAGGTGGTCTGGCGGCATTGGTGAGTTCCTGGTCACATTGTTAGACATGGCAGTGCTAACAGCGAAACTCGGTTGTCTGCGCGCTTTCCTGGTCTCTGCTGAACAGGCCGTACTGTTTCTCGCCTGGAGGTATTACCTATGGAAGGAAGCGGGCGGAGAAGGATCATTCGTCGTTGCGCTCTGCGGAGCCAGGAAGAGAAAGGCGGCAGAGAAAGCCAAAGCGAACAAGCTCCATATTTGGCCCATGATCCACTCGCAACCCGAGTATGCAACGACGTGAGACGCGCCTGCAGCAGGTCACACAATCCTATTGTACGCATCCCGCCAGCGCAACGTGAGACGAAAAGGATGAAGCATAGACATCTGACATGATTGAGATGTCGCCTCTCTTGGACAGTCGCCGCTATATGCGAAGTCGACCTCACTCTCTTACAACTTGGTCCGCTGCAGCGGCCTCCCATCACTCATGCAGGTCATGCATTCCATGCAGTGCCTCTCTGCGGCGCTGCAGACGAAGCGCCGCGATCTTTCCTCATCTACTCGTCATCGTCATTCTCGTCGCTCTCCTTTTTCCCCTTCTTGCCCTTGGCCTTAGCTTTCGGTGCCTTCTCCTTGGGCGGGTTGATCTCGTCTCGCTCTTTGCGCCATCTCTGCTCAATCTCGTCTTTCCTCAGCTCCCACTCGTCATCCGGTATTTTCTGGATCTCGTATAACAAAGCGATCTCGCGCGTCCAGAGTGACAGGTTGCCCACTTCCAGCGGTTTGTCGGGCGCGGGCGTCTCGAGGACTATTGGGATACCGTTCATGAGAGGATCGCGCATGAGTGTGCGGAAAGCAGTCAGGCCGATCTTGCCTCTACATCAACCGAGTCTTTAGCGTTCGATTTCGCATGAAGCTCATTGTAGGTACGCCGTGAAGCCCACTCACAAGCCAATATTCTCGTGCAGGTCCTTGTGTCCTCCCAAGTCCGCCTTGGAATCGTTGAGATGTATTCCCGCCAAGTATCCGTTGCCCACTTCCTCGTCAAACTTGCGCATCGTCTCCTTGTAGGCTTCAGGCGTACGAAGGTCATACCCAGCAGCGAAGAGGTGGCACGTATCGAGACATATCCGAACACGAGATTTGTCTTTGACCAGCGCGATTATAGCTGCGAGGTCGGAGAACGCTGTGCCAATGATATTCGATCCTGCGTTCGCCTGACATACCGGTTAGCCGATAACGGAACCATGACGGGGTTGGTCGCTGTGACATACCATATTCTCGATGACGCATATGACCTCCGGCACATCTACATGCACCTGATTGATCCCCTTTGCAATGAGCGCGAAGCTTTCTTCTCTTGTGCACGCGCCAACTGTCGATCCCGGACTTGGTGCGAATCAGCGAGTCTCCCATAGCTGCGGTGGATATCTCGGACTCACTGCCAGTTATACAGTTTGACCCCGAGCTGATGACACCGGTGGATCTCGTCTTTGAAGCATTCGTATGAGGTATCCCATTTCACTCTGCAACGACACTGTGCATGAGCGAGGGGTCAGGCATTGTATGGTAGATGTGCTCACGGATCGGGATTGCTGATGACCAAGGTATCAGCGGTATGTCTATAGAGAAGAAGAGCTGGCAAGCACCCACCCGAGGTTGATGAGGTAGCTACCGTGCACCAGTATGCTCTCGGCGCCATATCCTAGTCCTGTAGATTCATGATGAGCCGAAGCTCTGCAAGAGATAGCGCAAGCGCGATCGACAGAGCTGATACTCACCCTGCTCGTCCTTGTGCTTCGCGAGCTGCCTAAACCGATCGATCGCTTCCTGCTCGTACGGTGCGCTCTTCCATTGTCGCTGGCTTTTAGTGAACATTGCCAGCCCATTCGCCCCTGCCATGCCTGCTCTCAGCAGTGCTCCGGCCGGGCCTCCAGCGATCGAGACATGCGCTCCGAGAAGTACAGGTCGAGGTTCACTGGAGGACGGTAATATACCGCCGTTCCCTGCTCCTGCCAGAGCAGGAGCTTGGAACGGGGGATGACCATGTCGCGGAGGATGGAGGTCCGGAGCCAGCTCTGCCGGCGGCCACGCTTTGGCTTTTGCGACTCGAGGCTTTTTGGCTGCTGGCGCAGCATCGTCACCGTCGATGCTATCGTTCTCCACTTCAGCTTTGAGTTCTTCTTTCGCTTTTGCTATCGCTTTCTTTGCTTTTGCGCTGGCTTTAGGTTCCGGTGTTGCTTTGGGAGCTTTAGCCGCTTTGCTCTCTCCGTTTCCGTTACTAGTTCTAGCTTTAGCTCGGGGTTTGGGCGGTGGGGCGTCCGATAACGAGGACGAAGAAGCAGAGGACGATCGCTCTCGCTTGGCTGCAATGGAACCGGTGGATCTACGGGGCGGCATGGCGGTTCCGCAAATTGAACTTAGACGAGTACGGCGAGCTATGAGAATTGGGGCAGTCTGGATGCGAGTGAAGTAATGAAGCGATCTCGCGAGCATGCAGCGGTAAGAACGATATGTGGATTTGAGTGTAGAGATGATGTATGATGTTGGACAACTTTTGTGGTTTCCGGTTAATGATCGACGCGTGGCACCGTGGCGATCAAGCGTGATTCATACAGAGTGAATGTTTATATCAGTCACTCTAGATACATTAATCGTACAACAGTACAGGTGGTTCTCGCTCGTGCTGCACAAGTGATGATGTGAACAAGTGATGCTTGAGATGGTACAGATATTCGGGTCTTCAGCAGGATCGAGTCTAGCCTTTCCGCGACGCAGATGCGACCGTGGCAACGCTCTAATATCGGCTGCATTGTCGCTTGTCTCAATTCTGCACCAAGCAGTCGAGCATATCAGTCTGTAACTCGTTGTTGATCGAGCTCGGTCACGATGATCCCAGCCAACCCATGCTAATGGAGCAGCCCTACACCTCAAAGGATCATTCGGCAAGGGTAGCTCGAGTATGCGACACGACCCCGTTTCAAAAGCCTCGCTGAATCAGTGACACCAACACAAGTGCGCCTTTATCAAAGAAACCTGGAGGGTCCGTAGCCACAACTTCACAGCGATCCTGCCAGTCCTTGAATTGCTCTGTACCCCGCACTCAACAAATGTAACCAAAGAAGACCTTATGCATACACTCCCTAGTAGACGTACGCAAGGATCTTTCCACCGACCTATCACACAGACTATCAGCATATGTTTGGCAGCTAGGCTGACAAGACTACTCACGTGCTTGTTACGGGCCTCGACGTGGTCCATGATACCAGCAGAGGTGGTGAGGATGATCTTGCCGAACGAACGGGCGGGGAGGAGCTGGTTGACCCAGTTCTCGACTGCGAGTGAAGGACATCAGCATTGGGTCAAGGTAAAAAAAAGACAGGAGAATGATACGCACTGCCGTCAACGGCGACGTTGAAGCGGGGAGAGATGACACCGGTCTTGTTCAAACGGCCGTTGAGCTGGATGACGATCTTGCCGCCACGGTGGTCGTCGACGATCTCGAACTCGCCGATGTAGCCTGCGATCAAACATTATAGCGTCAGTCACAGAAGACAAGAAGGTATTTCTAGAATTCGAGATAGATGTTCTCCCCCAATCAGCCTCCTGCGCTTGACGCCCTGGCCGTGCGGCCTCGAGCTCGCGCAGTCGAATGGATACGGGGGAGTAGGAATATGATCGATTCTGCCGGAGACTTAAAGCCTCGCCTCGGTGGGTATAAGACGTGTGGAGGCAGTTATACTCCGGGTAAGTGTATGGAGGAAAGGACACGACTGGGTTTGGAAGAATGGAAGGTCGACCAGCTGAGCGAATAAAACGCAACTCACCGTGCTTCTGCATGACGGAGAGCACCTTGACGACGACCTTGCTGGAAGGGCGGATGAGCACCTGGCGCTTTCCTCGTCGCTCGGCGTTGACGATGTTGTTCTGTAAAGAAGAATGTCGAATCAGCATTAGTCCACAGACACCGTTTCCCGTTTCCGTCTCTACAGCTTCTCTTCTCTTCGGCGCTTTTCCTCTCCCCTATCCCACACTGCTCCCCTTCCGCACGCCTTGACAAGGTAGAAAGACAACGTACGAGGGCGTCGTTAAGAACGGAGACTCGGACCATCTTGGCTGATTTTTTGGATTATTCTGTTAGGAATCAAAAGGAGGATGAGCGGATGTCGTGTGACGTTGAAAAAGACTTTGCTAACTCTACGCGGGTGTGCCTGAAGCAGCCGTGAGGAGTATGTGGTATATAGCAAAGGTTTTGAGTGGACGAGGTAGCGAGAACAGAGCAATAGGTAACGACGACGATAAATTGTCTGGTACCAGCGTCCAGCATCCACCAACATCCAACATCCAACATCCATCACGCACCAAATTGTCAATTTACGCTTCGGAGTTTCCCACTTTTCACTAAATCCCGGAGTGTGGCATCCGGTGGTGCCATGTGAACGCCACGTGACTGTTTGGTTCGAGATGCTCTAGAGTTGTCCAACGCTTTTGACTTTTGTGCATGCACAGACCAGCTCATAGCGAGAACTACCACTATCGCCGCTATGCCCCCACCGCCAGCGACGGCAGGTCTACCTAGACCAAAAGGGAATATCGCCGCGACGCACGATGCGAGCTTATCAATCCGCGCTCGGGCTCAGGCGAAAACGCAGAAAGACAAGGGCCCTGCTCCTGCTATCGCCGATAGCGCAGGGATGAACAAGGATGTCATCAAGGCTGTCTTGGCTAGTCCGCTGACTGTTGAGTGGTTCGTTGGCCTCTCCTGACCTCTCCTGATCGGATGGCTTACACATCTTATCAGGCCGAACATCCCTCGGCATCTCCAGACGACAGTAATGCACGCTGTGAGAGAACTAGTACCGAATCAAATATCATACTACCACGTCTCGCGAGCTAGATGTCACACGAAGGAGAAACGCTCAGCTAGGCGAGAAGCGCGGCGCACAGTACCTTCAACTACGGCGATTGATGCGCAGGTGCAGGTGCAGGCGGACGAGAGCGTGGTCGAAAATTCTGATGCAGATCACGCTGGCGTGAAGCGCAAGGCACAGAAGGCAAATGGTGGACCACCAACCAAAAAAGCGCGTTCCGACGCGACTGCAAGTGCCGGTGCACAGCAAACGTCCAGCACGTCGACGGTAGTTGCCCGTCCTGATCGGCCCGAGGTCCTATCGCATTTGGTACTCGGTATCAACGAGGTGGTCAAAACTCTCGAAAGACAGATAGACGAGCTCAAACTCCGCCTGCAGATCATGGCGGACGCGCTCAACGGCCGCTCATCTCTCCCTACACCGACGAACATGGTGACGCAGTCGGCAAATCACCTGCTGCCCACTGCCCCGCGCTCACCATCGTCGTCCCCCGAGCCCGAATCGGTCTCGCCTACTACAAGAGATCCCTCGGCGTGTTCACCAATAACATTCATCGTCGTCCCCCTCTTATCGGTGAATCCACAATCGCTCGTCGCCCCCATTCCACCTTATTGTGCAACGTACAATTCGCTCGTGTACCAATATACGCAATTGGCCAAAACGGTCAAGACGCGAGTGGCAGTCTCGGATCTGCCTGATGTACTGGGTGAAGAGAGGGAGGAAGTGCGCGTCGTGCCGCTTGGTAATGTCGAGAAGGAGATGGCCCAGTTGGTCGGTCTGAAGCGATTGGCTTGTCTCGGAGTGCGAGTGAGTCGGACTCGATCATTCAACATACCACCATCCCGCTGAACTAAATGTGATTCTACAGAGCTCTCACCCGCAGATCGAGACTCTGCAGAGACTGCTGCCGAAAAGCGTTCTACATCCACCACGCCACCGCATCACTCTGCCCTACCCCACCTCATCCCTCAAAGTCCACACCAATCCCAAGACTCAGCATAAATCATCGTCGAAGCCAAGCGGTTCGACTGTAGCGGATCCATCAAGCGCGAAAGCAAATGCGTTGCCGATAGCACATGTGCATTTTGCGCCTTTGCACGTCAAGGGCATTCAGACGACGGTTCCTGTTGATAACGCAGCGAAAAAGGCGCAGAGGTTGGAGGAGGTCAGACGTAAAAGGGTCGAAGCTAAGGAACGGAGACGCGTGGTCAGAGAGGGGATCAAGAAAGTCGGTGGGTCTAGAAGAGGTCAAGGAAACGCAAAGTCCGCAGCGAAGCAGACGGGTACAACAGCTTGAGCATTGCACGGACATGAGTAAACCGAATGAAGGAACAAGGTATACATTCATGACTCAGTCTAGTCCGTATTTATAGCTACAACGTGTATGTAAACGTGAGACATCCATCGAGTCCTCCATCCAGTTGCGAAGAGGGCGGGTACGTGCTTAGCAGCAGGGGAGAGGGATGATGCAGATGTCGCAGCTGGCAGACAGAGTCAGTGCTTGGTGCGCGTTAAAGTCTACGATAGGCTTACCGGCAAGGGAGGATGGCTGAAGAGCGAGCATCAACCGTCAGCTATGTGATAATCATGATGAACGAGGTGCAGTACTTACGAAGACCACAGAAGTGTCCTATTATCAAGCTGGTCAGCCACGGTGTCATGCACTATCAGAGTGGGGAAAAGCACTCACCAGGGCATCCACCGCGCAGCCTCATTGGCTCTTCAGTCTGCTTCGACTCGCCAGAGGGCGTCTTGGCGCCTGTGAATGATAGTGTTAGGTTAGCCATGCTCGACAAGTTGGCTCGAAAGACATGGCGGAATGAGTAGAGTCGCGGATCACTCACTCATAACGGCCTTTGCGCCAGGTTGTTGGGCAACATAGGATTGTTGCTCAATGGTGGGTTGAGGAGGGTAAGCAGCGTTGGTGGGGGCGGTGAAGGACATCTTGTCTGTGTAAGCTGTGGTGTGGTGCTGTGGTGTAGGACTGGAGATGCGAAAGCTTCGGTATTACTTGATATGATGATATGATGATAGCATGTATGAAAATAGAAATAGATATCACAAAAGCAACAGCAGGAGCAGAAGCAAACGTTGCAAACGTTGCAGAGCATGACGTCAGGTTACACTCGCAGCCAGCCGCTTCCCTGCTTGCCTATATCAAAGGAGATCTACCAAATTAGGCTTGTGTAGTCGACATGTGTCAATCGCGCGCCTTTCCGTTGACTTCCTCGCTCGAGCAAAAGTCGTCAAAGTGCAAGTTCAAGTTGCCAAAAGTCAGAGTTCACAAAGCAGTATCAAACACCAACCTACCCGTCGTTCTCGTATATCTCGCCTGTTCTTTCTCAGCACTCGCTCGTCCCCAGCTCAACAACCTCGCCTCGAGCTGCCACATCCATCACCGCCAACTTGCTTTGCTAACCTACGAGCGTCACCGAAGTTATCCACTGCTCGACATATAACGCTCCTTCCCTCCAATTCCTGCGCAAGGTTCTCAACTCGCTTGACGACCTGCTACGCCTACCACCCTACCACCTCGATCTTCCACTGACGACCCAAGCCATGGCCCAAGGAACCGTCCCTTCTCGCCGTAACACCTCGCACAGCGGCTCAGCGCGACTGTCCTTGAGCGTTGGCAAAGCTACCGCTGCTGCGCCCAATCCCGGCACCAACAGGCACCCATTACGCCAAGAGTGAGTCGCGCCTCCCCCCACTTGTTATGCGCGAGTAACACAAGCCTGATATGAACGTGTAACGATTTGCAGCTGGTCTATCTCGTACGTCCACCGCCCGCCTGGGGCGAAAGGTATCGATTACGAAAAGGAGATCCGACGAGTAGCTACTTTTGGCTCGGTGCGCTCGTTCTTTATCAACGAGCATAATGCAGAAGAAGCTGACGATAGATAACGCTCGTAGATCGAGTCGTTCCTGCACTTGTACTCTCATCTGACACCGCCGAATGAGCTGCCGCCCGTGACGGACGTGCTAGTCTTCGTGAGCCGGATCGGCAGGCCGGGCGTCTGGGAGGAGATGCGAGAGTGAGCAACATCCTCATTCCATCTCATTGTCTCGTACAATAGCTGACAAATGATCCGGTAGCGGTGGCAAATTCACCCTTCGGCTGGTGCACGGCATCACCCCGCTGCTGTACGAGTCGCTGCTCCTGTCTTTGATAGGTGATCAGTTCGACGAAGCGGATAATGTGGTTGGATGCGTGTTGAGCGTGAGGCAGACGGAGGATATACTCAGTGTCTGGGTGGAAGAGGAGGGAGATAGTGTGCGAAGCGGTGCTCTCAAGTGCGTGGGCCTTCCTATCGACATTCACCTTATAACAAGCGAATTTGACTTGCATGAGCTGATGACTTTATACCATCATAGGGAGAAGATCTTAACGCTTCTTGGGCTGCCTTCTACCAGTACATGCGAATACAGAGCGAACCGGGCTCTGTTAGACGCAGCGTCCAAACCCCCATTCAACGTTGTCAACGCCCACGCCCACGCCCACGCCACACCTTCAGAAACGAGCAATAGCACATCGGACCACCACCCCCGACACAACAACCACCATCATAACCACAACAACAACCATAGTAACCACGATCGTGTGCATGGCCGAGGCGACCGAGACCGAGAACGGGACAGAGATCGAGAGCATGGGCATGGCCATGGCCATGGCCATGGACACGGAAATAATTACGCGGAGAGGAACGAGAAGAACGAGCGTGGGGAGCGCAACGACCGGCCTGATTCGAGATGGGGTGCTGGTGTCGGCGCAGGAGCGGGTGCGGGAACGGGCGGCGGTCATTACAGAGATCGTGAAGGTGGGCGCAGAGGAGGTGCACCTGCACCTGCAGGCACAGGAGCACCCATAAGTGCAGCGCCAGGTGCAGGAGCCGCGGGAGTGACTGGTACAGGATCTATCTGGTGATCGCAATCAAGACACCGAAGTAGGCATTTGGCAGTGACGATGCATAAGTCACGTTGATTGCTATCAAATGGGTGCATACGTGCCCCTGCGTACCTCCTTTCTATGAGGTCTGTCAGCATGCTTGATTCAGTGAACAAGTTGTGTGTGGAAGGTACCGCCCGAGTGATCTGCAGCGTGGGTCAGCAGCTTATAGCAACATGGTTCTCGAGTCAATTACGGTAGAAGTCACTCTCTCCCACTCTGTTCTGACCTGCCCAGTGGTCAATGAGCGTACAAGCTCATATAAAAGCCATCTTGCTGCCGCATCGCCTGCTTGCTGCTTGCTTGCACTCTCCTTCCAACGTTCAGATTACCGCCATTTGCGTTCCACGTCACGACATTTTACACTCGGTAACGAGATGTCAAAGTGTCCAGCGCAGTCTCGTTTCAACTTTATTCGACTGATCCTTTGTCTACAGCGTACACGTCGAGCACAGCGTACGATGACTTGTCCTCGGCACATATGCCTCTTTTGATTAGGCTACGGCAATAGTGAAACCTGGCTCAACAAAATCGCTTGATCCAAGTGGAAGCTCAAAGCTTCTTATAGCTACAACGACCCCATGACCAGCGTATAGACCACTAACACCACCCCCACCACAACGACCTCGACCGCGAACACGATTACGACCGCGACGACAACCACCGCGGACACGAACTCGGACACGATGCCTTCCTACCCGCTCATCTCTGGCGTTCTGGCCATATTCGCCTATCCCCTCTTCATCCTACTCCATACGATATTCACCATCTCCTCATTGGGCTTGCGACTGTACCAAACCCTATTCTCGTCCTCATCTTCATCCTCGAGCTCGCTGTCCACGCCCATCTCCCCTTCGCGGACAAGGCGGAGCACCCTGACTCATCCCCATGCGCATTCTCATCAACTTGCGCAGAGTGCAGCGCTGGCGAACCCGCCAAAGCACGTGGCGCTCGTCCTCGTCCCCGAGCAGAGGCGCAGGAAGGTCCTGGCTCTCAAGTTGGAGACCCAGCAGAAACGGGCTTTCGTGCGGAGTGTCAGTAGAGCCGTCCACTTGGCTGGGGAGGCTGGTATTGAGGAGATCTCCGTCTGGGACGGGCAGGGTGAGTCATCCTCGTCTCTTGGAATTCTTTCTTCTTTTTCCTCCATCATCGAGACACGTATGGTCAGGTTGGTGCTAACTTGAGAGCTGGTGTAGGCCTCGCGCAGAGCTGCCTGCCGGCACTAATGCGTGCGCTGCCCACCTCGCCCCTACCGCTCTCACCACCCGCTTCATCACCTTCATCACCCACCCAAGACCCGACTCAGCTCTCACTCTCACTCTCGCCGCCAAGTACCCCTTCGCCCACGCGTCGACTACTGAGGGAATACGGGGATAGCTCAGGTAGCGAGACGGAGCACCCGCCCACGCACGCGCACGCTTCGCCCTCCAAGGTCAGATCTGCAGGCACAATGGTTTCGACGTCAACGAGACTGCGCCAGCGGAGATACAAGCATACTTCTAGGGATATGGGCCTTGGTTCGTCCAGTACTGGTGGCAGTGCTGGTACTAGCGCTGGTGCAGCTGCCATCGGACGACTTGGTGGGATCACCAGTGTCTCGGTGCATGTACCCCGTAAGTCCTCCTTCCTCCATACTCACCTGTGGGATGGCTGACATCCTGGATGCATATCTCGCTCTGGCGTCGCCCACAGAGTCAACAGGCGAAACGCAGACTATGGTCGTGCACTTCCTACCCCCGTCCTCATCCGCTCCGCTCGTGGGGACGATCGCGAGAGAATTCGCAAAGAAGCAAACCCCGGTAGAAAACATCACTATCGCCGCAGTGGACAAGCACGTCAAGGGTGAGCTCGATATCACTTTACCCCCCTCACTTGATTTGGAGTAGGCATGGTACAGAGCGAAACTGATTATTGGCTATTGCTATTGCTATTGCTATAGAACACCTGCACTTCACGCATGATCCGGAACTGCTCCTCGTGCATCATCTTACACCATTACCGTGGTACGCTGCGCTCCTCCCCCGCCGCGCGCCGGAATTGTGGGGATACCCATTCTGGCCCTTGCGGATCACCGAGATCTAGTCAGTCCTTTCTACTCAGCATCTATAACGCACACAACGGACTACTTATCTCATCATGCAAGTTCAAATGCTAAGTAATACTCTATGATAGCCAACACCCCATACCTATCCCGTTCATCCATCACCTCGCGCCCCTCTTGCATACTCTGCGCCACTCATCTCTCCCCTTCGCCCGGAAATTGGGGTACGCAATATCGTTACCCCCTTCGCCGCACTACCACGAACCGGGCGTACTGCAGATCGAAGAATGGGACGGCGCTATACGAGCGTGGACTGCAGTGGAACAGCGGCTGGGCAGATGATCATACCACACACTCTGATTTGAAATTTCAGTTGGTCGTTATGTATGCATATACAGTGTCTTCTACAGTACGAGTACTACCCGCCTTTCGCCTATCGCCTCTACCTCCTTCTCCTCGACACACCACGCGTTACGCGTTACGCATCATGCACTCAACTCTGGCTTACTGCGTTTGTGCGCCGTAACCCCTCAGGCCTTCGGCAAAGCTCCACTCCGTTTCTGCAGATTTGGAATCGCTGATGGTGACTCCTTCCTCGGTGACAGTAGCGATTTGGTACTGCGAGAGTCGGACATCAGTTACTTGTTGCTCTCCATCTTCGTAAAGCCAGAAGCGATGCTGAAGGCAATGACACACCTTGTTGATACTCCTTGCATCGCGGTAGAACAAGACCTTCATGCAGTCGTCCAAAAGCTTTTCGGCCTCTTCAGCAGTAAGCAGAGGTCCCTCGCCATTTATACCGGCTTTAGCTTCGAACGCTTCTCGCAATAAGGGCTGGGCGAGATGCGCGCCGAAACCCGTCGCTAGAGTTGGCGCGGTGTAGGTCGTGCCCAGAAGATCGACGTAGGCGAGGAAGCTATATAGTATCGCACAATCAACAGTCAGCGTACGATCGAGCATCGACAAGCGTTTCGCCAGGAAGCCAAGTATTCAAGAGCCAAGAAAGATAACGTGAAGGGATGGAATGTTTTGTGAATTGATAAACCACGACTCACCTCTCTTTCTTGTTCTTGTCCCATCCGCCGACGAGCACGGCGTTCCAGACTGGGTCGACCTTGCTTCGTCGGCCGTAGAAGAGGTTGGAAAGGAGCTCGTATATATTTCGGGGGGAGAGGGAGGGGTGAGAGTCGGTCAATGCGAGAGCGTCCTCCTCGCGTCTGCGCGTTCCCCACATTGTCAGCTACTGGATTCCTAAACCATGAAGGGTGGGTGATCGAGCTCTGTAGATGTGTAGATCCCGCTCGGAGGAGAATGTAATCGATATGGGGGTTACGCACAAGAGTGAATCGAGCTGGCGCTTGAGCCATTGATAATCTGACATGTCTCCTGCAACGCCCAGCACCGTGTGCTTGCCCAACGGATGAAGTCTTTGGATATCCTTGAATCGGGCCAAGGAACCGTACGACGCTGCATGTCATGTGATCAGCTTATTGTATATGTATAGCTTGATGCGCACTCACCCAAGTTGTCCGTGGCGATCATGACGCCTTTGTCGAATCTGAGACCCAAGACTGACGTTCCAGTAACGAGGGGTTGCCTATTTGATATCATCGTTAGTTTGAGTGGGATAAAGGTATTGAGACGTACTGAGTGTGCGAGGTCGCTCCTGCCGAATACGCGTTCTGCAATCTCTGAGTCTGTGCTATGGGGAAAGTCGCATAGTCGTTGAAGGATGAATGGGCAGGTGCGGGCTGCTTCCACATTGCTGGGTGCTGATGCAGGACGAATCAGTATGAGCTGCTTAGATGTAACGGTAAACTCGCGTTTGACATGGTGGCGTGCTGCTATTCTCGCTGTGCTCTCTGCTAATCGGGGACTATAGCGAGCAGAATTCTTCTGCGGGTGTAACGAATTGCAAGGGAGAGTAATGTATGGTGATGCTTAGCTGATGACAGTGTCACTGTGATGAACAGGATGTACAAGATGCGAGGTGCGAGGTGGACTGAACGACGCGGGGGCGTCAGCGGTATGAGACCATGACGTGGATATCTTGATGGCGAGACACGTGGCAGGGTTGATAACGGTAATCAACGCGCGACTGTCCCCGCGTTCATGCTCCTGCTGTTGCTTGCTGCATTTGACATGGTGCATTATCACCCAACAGTGCATACATCAAGGACCAAGAACAAAGACGTATCGTACACATATCACCATGAGCAACCAGCAATTCTTCGAGACCATCACAAAGGTGCGTAGCTGTTTCGGTGACTCCACTCCCACTCCCAGCTTGGCATATGGCCCAAGTGCCATTATCTGCAGCTCGCTCGTCAGACTCCTTCCCCATGAGTTCAATGTCATGCAATCGGAAAATCCCTCGTGGACCCTCACACTTCTTCCAATGATTCACTGACATGAATTTTCAGGACTTCACCGACGTCACAATCACCGAAAAGGGTGTCGATACCGCTGAGTTCTGCGAGGCAGCCGAGAACCTGGTCAAGATCTTTGGTACGTGCGCGTGTACAGCATCATATCGCCGTCGATTTTATCTATAGTCCACATCGATGCTAATGGCTCAGTATCACAGGCCTGTTTGGTAATCCCGCGTTCGTTGTCGTGCAAAATGACCTGACTGGCAACATCGCCGTGAGCCTCTTCCCGTCTTCATATCGGCCTACACAACGGTTCAGATGCTGATGAACCATGCTTCGCATTCAATGCGTCGCAGAAAGTCCGCGCATACCTCGCTTCCAACCCGTCATCCGCAACCACACTGGAGACCCTTCTCGCGACAGAAAAGGCCAACGTCCCCAAGCCCAAGGACCGAGTGGCCACTGACGGTTTACAATGGTTGCTCCGTGGTTTGAAGTTCACCGCTTTGGGTCTGAGAAGCAATGTCGATAACCCCAAAGAAGAGCTGAGTGAGAGTTTCACCAAAGGGTACGAGGGCAGTCTGAGAAAGTATCATGGGATAATGGTCAGGCCCGTCTTCTACGTGAGTGTCTCGTCATTACAGCTTATAGCTGCTTCCTTGGCGATTGCTTCAAGCGTATAGCTGCAAGAGTGGGAGCACTGACCTGTGCCATTTAACGTTGTGATAGCTCGCAATGAAAGCTTGTCCTTACCGAGCGACATTCTACCCCAAACTCGGCGAACCCCAATCCGAAGTCCAGCCCAAGCTCGAGGCATGGCTCAAGGCTCTCGAGGACATTGTGAAGCGCGAGGAGGGTGTCTACAAGGCTGGCGGCTACGGCGAGATCTAGGCGATATTGCCGGACAGTACAGATACCTTCAGCCTCTTACTTGTATAAGACCTCTCATGCATTAACTTGTCGTAGTGAAGTCATGTCAAGGTAAATTGCCACATTGAGCATTGTTGTTGTTATTGTTGTTTTTCAGTCGCGAATTGCCAGTCAAGACGCGTCAATCTTTCAGCAACACTGACTGTAAACAAATACAACCACTATATACCTCACTTGCTTACTGCTCGACGATTCGATACCCAGCCCGCTCTCACATCGACAGCCTCAGGGGCAGAGTCATAGTGCTGCTGCCAACCGCCGGCATTGACTTCTGCAATCGCGATACCAACTGGTGATCACGCCGCCATGTCCGACGAGTTCAACCTGCAAGAAGAGCTGCTCTCGCTCTCAGATCCGTCGCTCTATCACATCCCTGCCGAGATTGACGTCCCGTCCTTACGCACTTCTACCATCGACGAGAACCTGTCATCAGCCATCGAGTCAGTCGTGAATGACCCAGAGTCATTGATACATTCTCAACCGCAAACTTTCGATGTCTTCCGCTCCATCCTCAAATATGCCGACTCGTCCAACATCAGCGGATCAGAGCTCAACAAGCTCTTAGACGTGATCGTCTCTGGCTTAGGGCATCACTGCAATGCCGTCATGAGCTTGGTCGGAGGACAAAGCTTCGGTACCGGAGAAGCGGACATGGATGCGCCTCTAGTCCACAAGCAGCCTCTCGAAATGTGGGCATTCTTGTTACAGTGGTTCGTGATTGTAGCGGAGAAAGGCGCTGGCAAGTCCTCCGACGAGCCCCGAGCCGCAACAACTGGTCGTGGAGGAGGAAAGAAGAAGCCCGCCAAAGGCGCCGCAGCGTTAACCTCCACGTCATTCGTGTGGATCGACCACCTCCCGCTCGTACTTTCAGCAATGCACAAATCACTCCGTATCCCTACATCCAGAATATGGCGGACGACATCGGAGCGCGAAGCGTTCATATCGTGCTTCGTCAAACCAGCATACCAACTCGCGGAGACCGAGGCGTACCTCAAATCCACTGAAACGCGATTAGGCATATACAAAGTGATCTGTCTGGCCGTCAAGTTCCACCAGCACGCTTTTGGCGCGCAAACGTCCATCATCCAGAACCTCACGTACTTCGAGCATCTCTCTGAGCCTATGGCTGAGCTGTTGGCGATATTGGAGAAGGAGTTCGACTTTTCGCAGCTTGGCGAAGAGGTGTTGCGGGATGTAGCGGGAAAGACCTTTGCCCACAACGACGTCAAAGGCCCACGGAGTTTCTCCAAGTTCTTGGTCAAGCTCGCAGAGCTCAGCCCGAGAGTGGTCCAGAAGCAGATACCGCTCCTTCTCGCCCACTTGGACAGCGAGGTAAGCAATTATCTCATCGAAATCGCTTGTATGGTTGATTGGGCTTACTGTGACCTAGGCCCACCCGATGCGCATGGCCATCGTCGAGATCATTGGTATCCTGATAAGAGATATCTCTTTGTCAGATGAAGGTGACGAGGAACAGAAGACAAAGCAGATCAAGCGATTCTTCGAATTGCTGATGGAGCGATTCCTCGATCTCAACTCTTGGGTCAGGAGCAAAGTCCTCACTACTCTTATCAAGCTTTGCGAGTGAGTCAATGTTCTCTACAAAGATCACGCAAAAAGCTTATATCCTCATCACGTAGCCTTCCCGCCAAATTCCCCAAGCAGCGGTATCAGATCACAGAGCTCACCATCCGCACCCTCCAAGACAAGACTTCTTCTGCAAGGCGATACGCCATTCAGCTGCTTTGCAAACTGCTCGAAACGCATCCATTTGGTGCGCTGCATGGCGGTACGCTCAACCTCCAAGAGTGGCAGGAGCGATACCAGAAGATCGCGGAGGAGCTGGCCAAAGTGGACGCACAGGAACTGGAGAAAGCTAAGCGGGATGTCGGTATGGCAGGCGACGAGGAAGAGGAGGAAGCCGAGGTGGAAGATGGCGATGAGGAGGCGCAGGTGGACGATGGCGAAGACGATGCAGAAGGAACCCCCAGACCCAAAGCAGTCAAGAAAGAACGCAAGCCTCGCCAGTCTCAACTTGACATCGCGGCGATCCAGGCCGAGCAGTCGACTCTTGACCCAGAACTGATCACCAAACTTCGTCTGACCAAGAAGTACTACGCCGACGCATTACGCTTCATCAACCAAATCGAAGGCGCGATCCCTACCCTCTGCCAGCTCTTGGTGTCTACGACCAAGACCGAAGTGTTGGAGGCTATGCGCTTCTTCCGAGTAGCCTACGAATACGACATCTCATCGGCCGACCAGGGTATCAAGACTATGCTTCATCTCATCTGGACGAAAGACAACAACGCTACCACCGAAGAAGGCATGGAAGGGAAAGGCATCAGAGCCAACTTGATCGAATGTTACAGAAGCTTGTACTTTGATGTCGTTCCTGATCTCTCGCCAAAGCAGCAGGTCAACCGTATTGCGAAGAATATGATCGAGTGAGTAATATCTCTCTTTGATCATGCGGGTCATCTTGCTCACCAAAAGGTTATAGGCGAACATACGGTGCTACTCTTGCCGAGTTGACAAGTCTGGAGGAATTGATGCGCACTATGATGGTCGATAATGGAGTGCACAATGATGTGGTCAATAAGCTTTGGCAGGTGTACAGTGAGTCACGTTACCTTCTCAATTCTGCAGTTCGGTCATTGATTCACACAATCGTAGGCACCGAACAGGAGATTCCCAAACTCCAGCGACAGGGATCAATTATCATCCTTGGTATGCTTGCGATGGCCAAGCGAGAAGTTGTGACCGAGAGAGTTGAGGCATTGTTGAAGATTGGTCTGGGACCCCTTGGCATGGTATGCGGACCAACTTGGCGATCATTGCCACATGGCTGACTGCTTGTCCTGCACAGAACGACCTCGTGCTCGCGAGGTATACTTGTATCGCTCTGCAAAGGCTGGGCGGAAGCGCTAAGAAGGTCAAGGGTGAGTGCAGCTAAGAACCGCCAATTTCGGCCCTCAGTCCCAACTGATCCCCTTTCCAGGCTCTCTGACCGACAAGACTATGCGATTACCCATGGACAATCCAATCTTCGTCAAGTTGCAGGAGATCATCGAAAAGTCGCCTCGATCGCCACACTGGTTCTCGATGGCTGAACAAGCGATCAACACCATCTACCTTCTAGGTGAACAGCCCGACGCTCTATGCGGGGACATCATCAAGAACCTTACTGGAAAGGTGTTCGATAAACCCTCCAGCTCCACTGCTCCCCCAACAGGCGACGACGAGGCTGATACCGAGCCTCAAGCTGAGGGAGAGGCAGAAGCGCAAGACGGTGAAATCGGCGAAGGAGCGAAACAGACCTTGTCAAGGAAATCGTCGTCTGCGTCGCTGAAAGACAAAGATCAGACTGGCTCGTTCCGACTTGCTCAGCTGGTGTTCACCGTCGGTCATACGGCTATCAAGCATATAGTATATCTCGAGCTGGTGGAGAGGGAGTTCAAGCGCCGCAAGGACGAAACAGCGAAGCGTCAGTCCTCGATCTAGATGCTTGATGAGTCTTCATATCAAGCTGATGTAACCCAATCTTGCAGAGAAAGCCGCTGGGAAAGCCGCCGACAAGGACTCGAACGATCTCGATGCGGTAGCCGGTAACGCCGAAGATGATATCGGCGAGCTCATTTCTGGTATTCGCGAAAAGGAATTGTTGTATGGCGAGAAGAGTCTGTTGGCGGTGTACGGTCCAATGATAGCGCATATCTGTGCGAGCCCCAAGCGATACCGCGTAAGCATCATCCCTGTTGAGACTGCATGCGCGACGAAGCTGAATTAACGCCTTCCTAGAATGCCTCCCTGCGCCAAGCGGCCACGCTCAGCTTGACAAAGCTCATGTGTGTTTCCGCACAATTCTGCGAATCGCACCTTTTGCTGCTGTTCAAGATCCTCGAGACGAGCAAAGATCCTGTGGTGCGAAGCAACATTGTCATTGCCCTTGGAGACATCGCTGTCTGTTTCGGTAGCATGATCGACGATGTGAGGCTGCTTGATATTACTTTGTTCAGTCGTAAGCTGACGCGTTGCGCAGAACTCCGAGAGACTGTATCAAGGTCTAGCAGATCCCGACCTGGTGGTGAAGAAGAACACCTTGATGGTTCTCACCCATCTGATTTTAAACGGAATGATCAAAGTCAAAGGCCAATTGGGAGAGATGGCCAAATGCCTCGAAGACCCCGACGCGAGGATATCCGATCTGGCCAAACTGTTCTTCACCGAGCTCTCAACAAAAGACAACGCGCTGTACAACAACTTGCAAGATGTCATCTCGCACTTATCTATCGGGTCTCATGCGGTAGACGAGGAGACGTTCGAGCGGACCATGAGATTCATTTTCACGTTTATCGAAAAGGTGCGCTACATCATTTGCCTGTGCTATAGCGAGATGCCTCAGAGCTGATCTTCGGTGTTTCTAGGACAAGCAAGCAGAAGCGATTGTCGAGAAGCTCTGCCAGCGATTCCGACTCGCTACGGAAGAACGACAATGGCGCGATATCTCATACTGTCTCTCCTTATTACCCTTCAAGTCCGAGCGATCCATGAAGAAGCTCATCGAAGGGTGAGTCCAAGCTTTCCTGCCCCGTGCGCCCGTCGAGGTATTGATCGTACTGACCATTGACCGGTGATTGGAATAGTCTACCGTTCTACCAAGACAAGCTGCATGAGGAGACTGTCTTTAGGCGGTTCACCGAGATCTTGGCAAAGGTGCGTAGAGTATCCTTGATCATTTGGATCCAGAGAGTGTGCGTCGGCTTATCATTCGTGCTGTCTCCGTCCGCCAGGCGCGCGCGAACAAGGCTGCCAACAAACCCGAAACGGAGCTCAAGGAGTTCGAGGCTGTACGTCTTGGTTTCCTTGATCGCGATACCGACCCTGGTCTATCTCCGTTCTCTGAATCACGCTGACATGCGATACTTGAATTACAGATTCTGGCAGAACACCAAGCCAAGGGATTAGAGGATCAAGCCCTCGAAGCAGACGTACTGCGGAAGACCAAGGCCGCCAAGCGGAGAGCAGCCAAGCAGCCTGCTGCTAGCGCAGGCGCTGCGGCCCGACGCAGAGGCGCCGACAGGGAGAAGGACGAAGACGCCGAATTGGAAGCTGAAGCAGAGGCAGAAGCTGCTGAAGAAGCGGAAGAGGCTACCCCGCCCAGAACGAAAAGTACCGCTCGAGGAGGAACGAGAGGGAGGCGCGCTCCAGCGCCTGCTCCTGCCAAGAAGGCGCCGCCTAAACGAGGTGAGTGTTAGATTACGGAGATCACATGCGTCATATGTGTGATAATAAGCTGATCCGATGATGGACGATAGGCGGGAGACGGAAGGTCGTTGTGGAGAGCGACGACGATGACGATCAGGACGAAGATGATGATGACGATGAGTGATTGGGGATGTGAGATAATTCGCAATAATGGACATTACGGTTTTTCTTTCGGGATGCACGGCAGATATACATTGACAGTATCTCACTAAATTGGGCTTCGTCTGTATGCAAGGTTCTCACTACACGTACATTATTGGCATACAAGCTTCGAAAAAGTCCACAAGCTTTACTGCTGCACATGATCCTCGGCAAGCGCCAGAGCCTCGACTTCCTGTACGCCAGCGTGATATTTCAGCAGTGGTCATACTTTTACGTCAAGTAAGCTCACCTTCGGACCGTTATACCTCGATTTGGCATATCCGAACCAGATCCCAACGAGGAGCACGCCGAAGAAGCCGGCAAAGACGATGACATAGTTCATATTCCCAGCTTCCACAGGCATGCTGGCAGGGAAACAGTAGATGACCATTGACTGCACCACGAAGAAGAGGGCGATGAGGTTGCACACGACTCCCCATTTACCGAGATTGTGTAGTCTGTCGGGGTAAAGTTTGTTGAGCTTCTGTCGTCCGCCGAACAGCATGCACGCGCATGGAATGGCTAGAATGACCGGATCGTCAGTACTGCCTCGTGAGGACGTATCGCATTCTGTATCCACTCACCGTATGAGATGAAGAAGAAGATGGTGGATCCACCGAGGAGCGAGTTGAACGCGCTCGAAGGACCGAACTGCACCAATCCAACGATAAGAGCAACGACAACCGAGAGGACGGTACCCCAGACAGGCTCGCCAAGCCTGACGACAGTGAACAGATGTCCATAGGGCAACATACCATCTCGACCGAAAGCGAGAAGGGCTCGAGAGGCGGAGATGGTGTTACCCCGAGTGGCGTTGCTGAATACAATCAGGATGATGAGGACGAATACTGTCGCTGCGGCTTTAGAGCCAGTGGCGTCCATCACAATTTGAGTGAACGGCAAGCTACATCCAACATCATCAGACCGATCTAGTCATGAAGATGAAAGAGATACTTACCCGTAGGATGTGCCGAGGACGCTGTCGAGGTCACTGATGCAGAACAGGATGCAGACCATGATGATCCAGGATGAAACACCACTGAACAGAATGGTCCAATTGGCAGCGCGTGGCCCCTGCCTTTTCGCATCGGGCATTTCCTCGGAGACGTGGTAGACGATATCGAACCCGATGAACGCGTAGGAAGACTGGAGGAGTCCAATAAGCCAAGCGATGACGATCGAGTCCCAGCCAGTCGTGTTGTTCGTGCTAGCGAAGACGAATTTCTGGATAGTGAAGCGCAATCAGTACCAAAGCATAGAAAGCAAGGAGATGCAGCTCACAGCGGACGCCTTAGGGCTAGAGGTTGCCAGCAGGGTGATGATTATTGCCAAAGAACCAGCGATAGACAGCACCATCAAGCCATTCTCGATCATACGATTTGCCCTACAGTCGTCATTTCGCATCAACATGGTTATCTTCACAGCGAAATGAAGTGACTGACTTTGTGCCGACGCAGATGTTAGACAGAGGTCCGAAGATGGTCATGGCGACGAAGATGCCGTACTGCTTGGCCGCTGTCAGGACGAAGTCCGGGTTATTGACAAGAATAATAGAGACGAGCATATTCGCTGATAAATATCGTTAGCAAGGAAACACCGCCACAGATGGCAAAATCATTCAAACTCACTGCACAAGTAGGCAGCGGTGGCGATACCAAGCCAAAGTCCAATGACGTTGAGCATACCGGTCGCCCAACTGATAGGCGCTCTCCAGCGAGGCGGACTGAGCATCGCTGCCCAGTGGTATTGCCCACCAGCAGTTGGGTATACGGCGAACATCTCTCCGTGGCTCAGGACAGTGGCCATCGTACACCCCGTGCCGTAAATGAAGCCGTAGATGACTACGATAGACTTCATTCATCAGCATTCGCACGTCGAGGAGTAGCACAATGGTAGAGAAAGCCAAGACTGACAAGTGGTGGGACCACCAGATGTCAAGCCGGCCGACAGAGCTACCACGAGAGCGATCCAGCTGTTGATGCACGAGAAGGCCAAGCTGAAAACATTGATGAAGCTGAATGATCCCTGCTCGAGCGGCCTGGTGACTACGGCTTCGGGCGCCTTGTGATTGACATCGAGGATTTCGTGGTCTGGCGCAGACTTCAATGAGCCTTCATTTGTCACGTCGAGATTGTTACCGCTCATTGTGGACGGCTTGTTGTGTACTGCTGTTTCACGTCTGAAGAAGATGGGCTGACATCGTGGTCACTTATATCGGTCGTCGCGCCTCTGTCGCCCGGAGATAGCATTGCAGGTGGAGCAGAACGATTGGCTCATGGGGTACAGTCGGGTTGCACTTTACCGAATACCAAAATGAACTCGGCTAAATCCATTATTGATGTCTATCGATTGGTCAATGTCATCCGGAATCCCCGCGGAAGCGCAGTCCAGGAAACCGAGGAAACGAGATCTCTATGTCACCGTGTGCCCAACAAGCCTCGTGATTCGGCAAGGGGCCGAGTCGGAGCGCCAGGGGCGCTATCTTTCGATCTTGTGACCTGTACATCAGTTTATCAGGTTCTGGGAACATTTCTCATTGGTTCGAAGACCGTGGATCAGCTTGAGAGATCTAAGCGAGATGGGCTCCATTTAGACGAGATCCGCCTTCTGGGACCGGCTTACCCGACTAATGCATCCCCCTAACCCTGCTTGATGCCTTTGAGCCAGCTCATTCATAGCGTTGATAAGCAAGTCAGCCGATGCCAGGAGCGCATACACCAGCCACCTAAACTCAGCTAGCACGAACAACATGTCCACCAACTTACGCGTGGCCATTGCTCAAACACAACCTGTCTCTGCGCCTACGGGTCCACCTCCAACCCCCTCCGGCAGCCCATTCCCCACCCTCGACGCCAACCTCGTTGACGTGCTGAAGTATGTCGAGCAAGCAGTGGAGAAGGGGGCCGAGGTCGTCATCTTCCCAGAATACTTCCTACAGGGCATTTTGAATGAGCAGCGTCAAGTAAGTCTGACGAGTCAATGTACAGGACCAACCTGCTGACTGTTGGAACAGTACTTGTCCTTTCCCTCGCATCACCTTGAATCGTTCATCTCCGAGCTGGCGAAGCACCATAACATATCGATAGTCGGCTCCATCGTGCACGGGAGTACTAGTGCGGGCCGACTGACGCCTTCGTCTGATCCCAACCCCTTTACTCATATCCCTCTACAATCCGGGACTCCGCTGTCTTCCGACCCGACCGAAGCGCAATCATCCTGGAACGAGTACATACACTCTACGAGACGTCACTTGCTGAACCCGGAAGAGCTGATATTGAAGAACGAGGCCTTCTTCTACGAAGGAGGGACCGGGAAACTGCTGGGACAATACATCAAACGGAATCTTTGGCACCCCGAGCGGTGAGCAACGATTATCCTATTCCGCTCTCTTCCGCTTAGTCGGTGCTGACATGGACGTCAGGGAGTATCTGAAGCCGGGTCAAGAGGAGCACAAGGTGTTCGAGACGAAGTGGGGTAAAGCGGGATTCTTGATTTGTGAGCGACATGGCCATTTCCTCGAAAGTACGGCCAAACTGATAAGTCGCAGGTTGGGATCTCTCACATCCCGCCCATGCCCAGTCGCTTGCCGATCAAGGCGCCGACCTCATCTTCATGCCGTCATACTGGTTAGCGATCGATAGCGAGCCGTAAGTAGATCTTCAACTACGTTGAGGACCGTGACATACTAACTCACTGTGACAGGATGTTGTCCAATTACAATGACGACCCGAACTACGAGCGAGACTGCGTCTCAGCAATGTGTCTGTCACGCTCCTTCGAGACGGAGACTGTGTGGATCATGTGCAACGCAGGAGGATCGCGGGAAGATGGGTTTATGGGCGGAAGTGGAGTCTGGGCTCCGTTGAGAGGGAAGATTGGCGGATTCAACGGAGAGGAAGTAGGATTAAGGCTCGTTGATGTTAATCTTGGCGTATTGAAGGTAAGTCGGAAGGCTCGTCCCATCTGTTTGCATGCCGTCTTTCATCAGGGTGCAACGCTGATGCGCTTGTCATCGCCTGTGTAGGATGCCCGGGAGACCTATAAGATCCGCGAGGATTGGGCGGTCAGACAGGCTTGGGAAGGATGTCGGTAGCGAAGAGTGTAGTAGATCCGTAGTGCAGATGAGACGAGTTGTTGTATGCTCCATTAAAGGCAACCGTCGTACGCGCAGCAAGTCTTGCGCTCACTCAAAAGCAAGGAAGACGTCAGCGTCGATAATCTCTTCGGGGACATTTCAATGCCAAATTGCCCGGTACCAAGGAGTGATGCATCTTCGGTATCGTCACAAGCTATCCGGGATGATGAGGTGGTCGATGCAGTCATGCTCCGCGCTGCTCACACTACAAGAGCTGAAGTTGCGATTGTCATGGCCGGAAACAAATCGAGCAGAACCGGATCGCAGAGACAGCGAGATTGCCAGATTTTAACGTGGTTGCGCAACATCTATCTATACATGACATTCTTTCGAGTTCGAGGATAATTGAGAAATGAACAGAGACAAGGTACTGCAGTTCTAGATATACCATTGCTTGGCCATCTAACTCACTGGACGCGCACTTCTCCCTTCTCCGGGCTCACTGCCCTCTTGAAGCAGTGGTGTTGTCTCATCAGCAACTTCTGCTCCATTTTGACGTCTTGTGTTGTCCCGGGCCAACAGCATAGTGAAAAATATGGGTGGAATACTGATCATCAGTAAACCCAGCCATGAAATCTGCCGGCCTAGGGTGCCACTGTCATATTGTGTGGATATGGAGTAGATCCACCTGCAACGACAGTAAGCTAGATTAAATGCTACCTTTTGAAAATGAGAAGACTGTGCTTACCCAGCTATTGGTGGACCAAGTGCTCTTCCAGCAGCCTGTTTAAAGAGAGTCAACAAGTGACTTTCACACATCTGGCACACATCTGGCAATTTGGCATATGTTGAGCAAGCAGTCAACCTACCCCTACAATGAGCTGCATGGCACTTGCTGTTGCCAAAAGATGAGGATGCTCATCCAGAAGAACAAGCAAATGCCCATCACACAGCCTGTGAGCAGCGGCGCATAAGCTCAGCTTCCAGCCATGACAGAGTGGTACCTGTTGCAATAGGACTCACGGCCATGCAAATGCCCCAAAGCTCTTCAGAAGGAGCTGAAATGAAAGGACAAGCCAAAGTCCTATGCCATTCCCTCCTTCAGTGTGGACTGCAATATACTGCGCAAAGGGGAACACCAGTGCTTGTATTGGGTACAAGGCAAATGTGGCAAAGAATGCCCGTCTGGTGCCTAGGTGGGCTTGCAGAAAAGGAAGCACAATTGGAGAGCTGATGACATAGAAGAGTGATTCCAGTGCAATGCTGATGCTGATCAGATCAATCTGTGTTCCAGGAAGGCAAAAGGAGAGAAAGATTAATCAATTGCTGCGGAATGACAAATTACCATACTATCTGAACTTACTGGAAGACCCAGACCTCCATGTGGAATAGGTGTGTAAGTGTACACAGTGAACACTCCCAGGAAGGCAAAGACGGCTATGACAGCCATAGTCAGCGCTGATTAGATGATGCAAAACAATGAGTTATTTACCAGTTTGGAATGCTATGTGGTAGAGGACGTAGGTCAGTACCAAATGGTAGACAATGTTACATACCTAAAACAACGCCCAAGAATGCTTTGAAGTTGGGCACTTTCAAGACAGCAGCAATAGTGGCCTTGTCCTCTGACCTTGTGGCTTCTGCAGCCGGGGTGGCATTGGCTTGTGCTTGTGGCTAAATCAGAGATAATGATAGCGTCAGTGGACGCAATAATCAAGCTAGCAGCATGACAACTTGACCTACCCCTGGCATAAACAGCTGATAGACAACTATGGAGGTCACACCACTATTATTCACGATGGTGACCAGTCAGCAGTGCATCATGCGCTTGTAATGCAAAATCAAATACCTACCATATGGTAGTGATTATCCCTGGTAAAGCATAGGGGTAGGTCTTGAAGAGCTTCAATCCACCACCCAGCCAAAGAGGTAGTCGTCCGTAGGGTTTGGCCAGCTGGCCACCTACCAGACTGCCAATCATTGCGCCTAGGGTAAACAATGGTGAGAAGATGGCAACCATCTTGGTCCGATTTGACGGGTGGGTAATTTCAGCGAGGACAAGTCTTTGGATCACACCACCTGGATTAAGGCCATCTAAATGAGTGGTCAAAATCAAGAGCTATAATCAGCAGTGTTTGTGATGCAAAGAGACTGTTTCGCAATGAAGAAGATAAGAGGACGACTCACATGCTGCTCTCCAAAAGATTATCCACCAGACACTCTTCCCAAACCCTACGATGGCAGTAGAACAGACGAAGATTCCAAAACCCCATACTAGACACCTCTTCCTCCCGTATTGATCAGCATATTTGGCCCATGTAGTGGCCATAGCCGCTTCAACCAGCATAAGACTACCTTCTGCCATACCTGCGTACAACCCAATTCTTGCTGGATTGACATCCAGTGTTGTGATGTACTCAGTGATGAATGGGAAGATAACAAAGTATGCCATTGCATCGGCCATGCGGAGACCCAAAAGTGGGAGGAAATGCACCCAAGGGATAGGCACTGATGTGGCCGTGGAGTCAAGCTCCACAGTGGGTAATGTGGGTGATGTGGGTGACCCTGGGAGACAGATGGGTGCGGATGGCACTGCCATGTCTGAGTTGGCTGAATGGTCTTGCGTCATGCCGGGCACCATTTGTCACTGTGTTGTCAGATAGGTTATATATCAGCAGACTTGTTGAGCAGACTGGAGAGAGAATGCATAATGAATATCAAATGATCCACTGGGTGAGGGCTATATATGACATGTATCAGCTCAAAGGGAAGATGAATATGGGTTTCGTCCTAATTCTTGTTTGTCGTCCTTTGTTATCCTTTGTTATTGGATTGGTCTGATTCAAGAAACAATCGGCCCTTTTCCTTTTATTAGCAATAGCAGCACGACTCTAGCATCTCTCATTTTGGTGGTGTCATGACTCTGCCAGTATCTGCTGGTGCACACAAGTCCTTAGTCTTGGATTTATACACTTCAACTGATATGGTCATGCCAGCCATACCACCACAATTGCAGACATTGGTCAGACTCCTTGTTGCCACTCACTGCTATGTGATGATACCAAATACCTTAACTATCCAGCCACCTGCATTGTTTCCCCAGTGGATCAATATCTTGTCCAAAGTCAACTAGGTCTTGTCATGTCATTGATCTTGTGTAACTCGTTTGACATATCAACTTGGAATTTGTGCATAAGGAGAACAGGGTTAATAGAACAAGGACAGGACAGCAATATATACAACTAGAACATGGCCTCAACAAAATTGTAGTCTTTTCCCAATGATTCCAAATTATTAGCCATACCTCAATCTTGTACACCTAGTCAAATCTCAATGATCCTGTTGTCTCATTGGTCCAGCTCAATTGCCACACGGGAGTGTCCCAGATCTCTGCTGAGTGACACACTCTTGTCTATTCACATTCATCTCGATCATCCTCCTCAAATCTTGTATGTCTTGTTCTTCTGTTTCATTGTGTGAAAAGGCCCGGGCCAAAGACATAGCAAAGCATCAAGACAAGTGTTTCAATGTATCATTCATCCTCGCCTTCTGCATCCTCACTACTATTGTAGTCGCCCTTATGAGTAGGATTGGAAGCCAGTATGGATGTCATTGGCAAGTCCCATGGCTCACTCTGTACGTTTTTGGGGTTCTTGTCTTGAGATGACAGGTTGGCAGATGTTATCAGTAAGTGTCTTTCCTGTGCCTGGCTCTGTCGGAGCTGATCCAAACCTGCCCCCCTTGCAGCTGCAGCCTGTGTGACTATCAGCTGATGAAGTCAAAGCCCACTGATGGCCATAACCCTCTCACCCTTCTCTCCCGCCATTGCCTCTGATTCATGGCCTCTGGAGGACATCAAGGTATCAGCCCCGGAAATAAAGCATTTGCCCCTGAATCTAAGCCACAGAAGGTAAACTGGAAACATGTGGCACATACTCCGTTCCCTGTGTTGCTTTAGTATCTCTACAGGTCCATTTCTGAGACTCTCTGCTGCCGCCTTTTCTATAAGTCAATGCTACTGTGTCAGCTCAAGCCCCAGAAACAGTTGGAGTTTGATAGCCGAATGGGCACATACCACATGCCCTATTCCTTTGTCTCTGCTCCTCTGTCCTCTGTCTTGGACCTTGTACTCTTTTGGTCTCTGCCTTGATTGACGGGGTTGTCCCCATTGTGTCTTGATGCAAAGATGCTGAAGGCGCAGATGACATTGGCAGGACAAATGAGTGTTTGGATCCTGGCATTCTTGTTGGCTGGGGAGCTATAGCCATACTACCAGTACTCATTCCCCAGTCTGCTGTGGGTGGGCTCACAGAGTACATCTGGCTTGGCGAAGACGCCTGCTCTCCGTGAGCACCTAAATTCGAATTGAAGGGGTGCATATTGTTGAATGTGGTATTTGTAACAACATCAGAGATGTTACCATTGTAAGATTCACTGTATGGTGTCCTTGTCCTGGTGGAGCTGTCTACAGGGAAGGCAGGCAGCAGTAGGGGGGCGGGTGGATCGGCAGAAGGCTGGAAGCAGGACATGCTTTGAGCCGTGTATGGTGGCACAATTTGTTGACCTTCTTCATCCTGGTTGGTATCAGCAGAGAAACCTGTAGCATACTCAGTGTCCCCAGAGAAGACAGAGCTGTTGTCTGCAAAATTCCTGAAACTGCCTTGAGAATAGTCAGGCTGGTCGCTCATGCTGAGTGAAGTTGTTCTTCAGTGTATTGCACTGGGATAAGGCAAGTACCAGGGCAGATACTGTAAGTGTTTGGTGTTGTAAGGTGACTGGTGATGATTGATGTGATGAGGCCAATGAGCTGACAGTGGTCCTTTTATACCCTATCTCAACATCAGAAGCCTCCCATCAAACATGTCATCGTCCTCGTCATCACGACAAAGGATGGGCTACCTTTAGCCCCAGAATCCCCAAAATCCACTTGAAAGTGCCAAGAAGCCATGAGGAGCCGAAAGAAGCAAGAAGCTGTAAGAATTTGACACCCATGGGAGACACCCATGGGTGATTACAGGGCTACTCCAGCAACAAAGAATCCACACTCAGAAGTCAAGACTGAAGTAAGGGAAGAGAAGTTCTGACAGTTCTGACAACATTTGCTAAGCTTTGTGGAAGAATTATGAGCAAAGTCAAACTTGGATGCTCTTGCAAGAGCAGCCAAGTGCAACTTACTTTGGGTACCCATCACATCTCCTTCTCAGAGAAGACATGCTGCACCTATTCTTCTCTTCTCCTTGATTACCATTTATTTACTTGAAGCATTGTCAAGTTGAGGCTGAGCAATGTGTGGGACCACCATATCAAACAGTCTAGACACATGCATCTATGAAGGGGCTGAGTGAAGGTCTTGAAAGCAATGGCGTCATTCTGGTGCTCATTCTAGCTTGTTGTCGTAGAGTGGCCAAGCTTCAGTTTGCAATGATTGTTGCTGTGACTTTGAGGCATAGTTTATGTGTGTTGCAACAAAGCTCAAAACATAGCATCTGGGGGTGTAGCTCATTTGGTAGAGCGCGTCATTAGCAGCGTTCCACCTGAAAACTTGACGAGGTACCGGGTTCAATTCCCTGCTCCTCCACAGAAATTTGTTTTTTTGCACAACTCACAAAGGTTCTCTTTTTGCCTTTCTGCAGTGTACAGTAGAGGCAAGAGGGCAATGCAGGATATGCATGCCTTTTACACTGCCTGCAAGGTCATACAGGCAAAAAGAAGAGAAATATTGAATTTGGAAATGATGTGAAAATATATGCAAAAAGAGAAGCCTCCACAGGGGCTCGAACCCTGGACCTGATGATTGAACCATGATCTGAAGATCTGATCTAAGAGTCATCCGCTCTACCGACTGAGCCATGGGGGCTGATGAAATCAGTTGTTTTAGCTGGTACATAAAGCTACCCACTAATCGCATCAGTGTCTTAGGTTGGTGTAGCATTGCCTACGATGGGTGTGTGACTATGACATACTCCTGCCTCTCAAAGTGGTTTAGTACATCCAGAGTAGGGACGTGGCCTGTCAGGCTAGCTTGTTGTCATTGATGATTGTTGTTAGGAGAAGGGCAGCAATTTATTATCAATCAGTGAGGTTTTGAGGTGCAATGTAACATTTGTCTATGCATGCATGACTTCAGAGGGTCACCAGAACTAGGACACATTATCACAGAACAAGCAGATAGTATTTTACCATTCAGGAAAATGACTTGAATAGGAAGAAGAGTTTAATGAATGTCAATTGAGTGGAGTTGCAGATGCCACAATTCTCTTTCAGATATGGTTAATCCGGATCTCGATACCGATACCTAACTTTCACTTTCGCATTCTGCCGACCCATTTGTTTTCAACACTTACTTGACGCTTCACGCGATATGGCCTCGGTCGTCTCGTCCTTACTCAAGCTCACCGTCATGCGCTCCTCGCTTCGCTCTCTCGCTGCTCTCGCGTCGTCCACCTCCAGCTCTAGCGCTGGAGCTGTGAACGCCAACGGCAACGCTGTGGCCGGTCCTAGCTCTTCGACTTCTTCCTCTGCGACCGCGACCAGGCGCGAGAAGGAGATCGAAGCGAACTATCAGGGCCACATTCCATTGTCATATGCCCAGAATGCGCTATTGGCTGTTGGATCAGGCGTAGTCGGCGTGCTGGACACGACTCGGGGAGATCTGATTGCCAGTTTGTCCGAATCGACTGCATCGACCTTTCTGCCTTCGTTACATCGTTCCATGGTCGAACATCCGGAAGGAAGACAGATCATGCGTGATCGACCGACCATCTCGTCCTCCACCCTCGAGAAGCTCCGGGTCATGCGCAGAGGTACCCTCGGCAGAGAATATGTCGAGTGGTTAAATAGAGGCGACGTCACACCTGATACCAGAGCAGATGTGAGTGCTCGAACGACTCAACGAGATTGTGTCGGTGTACACCGTCTAGGCATAGCGGCTGACCAAATGATACACTCTATAGGTCCAATTCATAGACTCGCCCACTTTGGCGTATACGATGCTGCGCTACCGCCAGACGCACGACCTGTACCACACGCTCTTCTCGCTGCCTCCGACCCTCCCGCACGAGCTCAGTCTGAAAGTAGTCGAATGGGCAAACATGTCATTACCCGTTGCCGCCCTATCCTCGATCTTCGGTCCGGCACGACTAAAGCGCCGAGAGACATGGGTGCAGGACTGGGTGCCGTGGGCACTGCGGACGGGCAGTCAGGGCAAGAGCCTGGTCGGGGTGTACTGGGAGAAGAGGTGGGAGCAGGGCGTCGGCGAGCTCAGGAGGGAGTTGGGCGTCAAGCGTAATGACGCCGAGGGCGTGGAGAGGCGGTGGGGCGGGTATAGGAAGATCAGGGATATGGAGAGGGAGCTCAGGCGGAAGGGCGAGTGGGTCGACGAGCCCGAGGAGTGGTAGTTGCGCATTATGTCTGATCGACTAGATGAATCGGGCAACATGCCCTGACGCAATGACTTCGATAAATGCTGAAACGGCAGTTGGAGCTCTCGCATGCGCGACTCAAGACCGTGCTGTTCATAATCCACGCAGCGCCAACGACGTATGCATGGCGCGTCACTATATATCTTCCAACCTAGTCTACAGGTCTCATCAGATTATTGACCTATTGCACTATGCGTAAACTGTTGTAGTGCTACATTGAACAAGTCAGCTCGCTTCATCTCGTCGGCACGACAAGCGCTCACCTCGCCAAGACCGTACATCCGCTTATGATAGCTTATTCTTATCACCCTATCACCCGCCTGCGCACTTTGCTCGGGGGTCTGAGCACCTCCGAAGGAATCTGAAGCGCCGCCGTGAGACACGACTGTTGGCGGTCCGCTTTGGAAGACGTGTATTGGGATGTTGAAGGCACGCGAGAGCGCTTGGATCTGAGTGCATGTCAGCACGGCCAAATAAATAACGCAGATTCACGACATGACAGCTGATCTGCAGCCTGGTGAAACGAGGAACTCACTTCTGGCTCACCACCCCACTCGCCAGTCTCAGCAACGTTCTGACAGTACTTCTTGAACTGTTTCTCGGTCATCATGCCGTCGTCTGTAGCTCCTGCGCTGTCTTCACCAGTGACCGAAGGGAGGAAAGGCATGAAGTCGTCCGGGTTGGCAAGCATGTATGTCGACGCCTCTCTACGAGTGAAAAGAGGATTTGTAGACTGTTCCGTGGAAAATCAGCCACCGGGAGTGAAAGTTGCTTGTCAGTCGACGCTTCAAGCTATGGTTTCAGAATATAGAGGCACAACGTACCTGGTCCGCAGGAATGATGCCTAACAGTGCTAATTGATCCGCGATGGCTGAGAACATACAGTGTCCATCCGGTGCGATCTCATAGATCTCCCTGCCCAGTACCATGCACGCGTTACCGATCACCTCGATTTCTTGCTGTCGTTCCCGTTCCAGTTGAGCGGTCCAGTTCGGGTCGGAAGGAGGCGCGGACGCTGCGAGCGCTTCTTGTTTGCGGGCCTAAGGAGCAGGATAATTGTCAGCTATGCGCGAGATCACGTAGATATATTGGGCGAGGCACCGGTAGGCGGCGATGGGCTGTGCCGCGGAAACAGCAGACTACGCGTAAGAATCTGACGACTCACCTGACGCTCTTCGAATTTTTGCCTGCTTGACTTCTTCTTCCCATTCCCATTGCCAGCTGCGCCCAGTCCTCCGTACATGCCGCCAACAGGCGGTGGGGGAGGAGACTGAGCTGTCGAGGCTTGTGCCGGTGGCGGCGGAGGTGGATTAGCGTACATTGATGGCCCTTGTCCACCTGATCCGTACGATTGCGATTGGGGACTAGGACCAGTAGCGGACAGTCCTGGAGACTTAGAGTGTCCAATAGCCTTTTCCCGCTGAGCCATCTGCTCCAGGACGAGATCCTCTTGCACCTCCTCCCTGCTTAGCCCAGTCGACGCCGCCATGTGGTCCACCACAGCATCAGGCGGCGGCGGTGCGGCGCCACCATTAGCAGTGGGAATAGGGATAGCCGCGGGCGGTAAGGACGGGGCAGGGGATATGCTGTGTCCCAGTGCCGGTCCCTGGCCGGACGGAGATGGGATCACAGAGTGGATGGAGGTTGGAGAGGTGGTGTTGTCTGGCGAAGCGGGGGTGGGGGTCGAGTTGGGCGAAAGGAGCTTTTTCAGAGCTCGTCGTTTGGCGCCTGGCATCGTGGCTGAGCGTCTTGGTCGGTACGCTTAAAGGTGGAAGAAGAGGTGAGATTAGTTGAGATTGGCTGGATGCGTGGTACTATACTGGGGCGAAGTGGACTGCGGTCAATGTTGCGGTGCCAGAAGACAACGTAAGAGTGTGGCTGTGTATATATAAACAAGAGTGTAGCTCTTGTGATCGTGGTCGCTATCTGTGCGAGTCCACTGTACTGTGATATACGCTTGAGGGTCGAGGGCGTCGGTGCGAAGCTAAGTATTACTTGTTTATATGGAGTCGTCTGCTCCACACAGATATGTAAACGAGTTACTTCGAGGAATGATGATGCGTTTATGCTGATCACTCCAACTTTTCGTTACTCCCGCGTTCCACGCCACGTGGCCGATGCTGCTAGTTTTAGTGGCACTACTCAGCATCACTAGCCTAGGCACGTCAATGCCGTACGTAGTGCATGAGTCACATCCATGTCATACATCATAAAGCATTCATTGCTTTCATAACTGGCTGGTAAGCTGCCTCGATCGGTCTCTGGAGAATGCTCGGTCATCAGTCCAGCGACGATAGCCGAGGGGCTTCGCAGGTATGACTTCGACAAGTCAGCTACGTTCTCGCGCAGCCGCTTGACCCATCGGTCTCTCGCTAGATCTATCGATTATCTCACTCCGGATCTCCGGGAAGCAACAAGATGTGAAGGTGACGCGAGCTTGGGCAGCTTCCAGCTTCCAGTACCATCCTGGTCCAGTGTGCGACTCGTCGTCTCCTTCACGAAAGCGATCAACTTATCAGTGCAAAGAAGGTGTGTCTTTGCGTGCTGCTCGCTCAGCTTGCAATGGAAGGTGTATCACCTCGACGTTCGCTTACGACATCTCCGCCCAAGACGCTCTGGATGTACACCGACGCACATCGCTACCTAAGGTCGGTCGTTGGCCTTTGCAATAGCTGCGCTGTTTCGGACGTGAAATCCCTCGAAGGAAGCAGCATACACGAATCGGCATAGCACGTGACACCTTGATGACACCGTAAAATCCAGCTTAGACGTCGAGGCAGCAACCATCGATGAGTTGTGACGATTAACAAGAAGCGTGCATATCGTAATTCAATCGTAGGGTAGCTCAACGATATCTATCCTTGTCTCTGCAAGAGCTGTCAGCTGAGTAACGAGAATGACGCGTTCAGTGTAGCTTACCTGCTTGTGTTTGGGGTTTTTCGAGCAGATCACATACACTCTCCCTTTCCTACGATCCCAAGCCAAGTCTCAGCGAGCCGTCGTATCTCCATAACCAAGAAGTGAGAATGATGTTGTTGGTGCTCACCGCTTAACGACCGAACATCCATCACAGAACCGCTTTACGCTACTCCGTACCTTCATGCCTCGTACTTGCATCACCATCATCCCCATCTGTGTTTGTGCGGGTCTGAGTGGACTGGGGAAAGCCGTTCGCGCGAGTAGAGGGCCGGAGCAGGAGAGGAGTGATGAGCGTATTGAGCGTGTGGGCGTAGGCGTAAGTGGTGGGAGGGGAGGTCGAGCACATGATGAGCAGAGCCGTGATGGGCCCGCGGAGGAGGTGGGGAGCGGTAAGCGCCTAAGCAGGTTTTGCAGCATCTCGAAGAGTGACGGTCGATCTTGTTGTTGTTGGCAGGTATTGACTGTCGTATAATGTGATGAAGCCTGGACATGGATGTTCAACGAAAGAGCAGGTCGAGGTCAGAAATAACAGTTGCCACAATTCCGGAGTCACGGGATCAATCGGTGATTCCTCCACAGGTTTATTAGTTTTGGATTTTATCCCATTATCCCAGTTACCCTGAGCGCTTCCTCCACCTACCCTCCACCATACAGAACCACTCTTTTAGTCTCGCTCTTGCTTACTTTGGTGTACAGCGTCTCATCATCTCACCATCTCTTCGTTCAACTTCACTACAGACCTGCTGTTTCTCTCAACCAGTCACACTTGCGACGGTATAGCAGTAGCTCTCACGTCCGGGAGAACAGTCCGACTTCGACTTTGACCTTCTTGAACAAACTACCCACCGCTACCCTGATCCCCGTTCTCGATAGCCAACGACCTTCGTTCTTGCCTCTTGTTCAACTATCCGGTACGCATAATCACCAATCAGCATAGACGAAACACACTCAGCCTCGGACGCTATGCCTGCTGCTCGAAGGCAGAGTGGACTAGGAGACCCAATGTCCAGTGCCAACTCAGTCGACGGAAGTGGCGTCGGACCTAGCACGAGTGGAGGGAGCGGGGGAGGCAGGAACGCTCGCGGGAAAGAAGGCAAAGAGAAGGAGACCTTCGGCTGCCCATTTCCAGGATGTGGTCAGGTAGGTCATTCTCTTGAGCTCGATATCGAGCACGCTTTCAAAATGTTGATCAGACGCCTGGTCATCTCAGCTCTATAGTCGGATGGAATACCTCAAGCGACATCAGCGCAAACGTGCGTATACTTGACATCTCTCTTTCCCTGTTCGTTGACGCGCTTTATACAACTTGCAGACCAAGACGATCGTCCATTCCAATGTAAAGACTGCACGAAAGCTTTTGCTCGGAGGTGAGTAGTTTTCAGACTCCTTACAACAGTGACGAGGCTGAGTTAGACATCTTTTTGTTCTCAGTGACGTCTTGCTCCGACACAGACGACGGTGTCACCCCACACCGCCCCCGGCTGATCGAAACTCGCACTCCCCACCGGCACCTCATCGTAGCTACCCTGGAGTGCCCATCTCCTCATCGCGTACAGACGCACGCGAGGCGTCTCCTGTACAAAGAGGTGGCCGGAAACATCAGAGACAGAGTGGCGGTGGCGACGATGAACGAGATGTCTCTCGCCCCAGAGTTGATGCGCATATAGATCCATCACTGGAAGACTACAACGACGACGACGACGAAGATCGATACGCTGAGAACGGTCGATTCGGGCGCATCGGTAGTACCGGGAACGGGGATGTTTACGGGGCGCAGCAATTCTATGGCTCCACCTTACCTGATGGAGCGACCTACACACCTCATCTCCTCCCTATGTTCCAGCAACCACCGCAAACTCAGTCTCAACCGTATCACAGCCTGAATGACGCGGATCACCTGGAAGACGCTTCAGTATTACTATCCATGGCGTACTCCGGCGGTCTTCCCGGCAGCGAGAACGCCGATCCCGCTCGGGACCTTCCTGACTGGGCAAACAACCCAACCATCAACATGATGATGGAGGCAGCAGTTGCTGCCAACCGCGAACAAGAAGAAGCTAGCCGCAACGATAGTCTCAGTTCAGCAAGCGCGGTTGCTCCGGTCACAACCGAAGTCCCTGCTCAGGTACCATCTCAAGCGATAACCAACGCCGAGCTTGACCCAGCACTCGCCTCCATCTCCGCAGTCGACGAGCCCGAGGCGGGTTTTCTCAACACGATGAACTGGCTGACCGGAATGGTTAGCGGGGGAGTGTTGGATAAGAAAGCCGAGGATAGCGCTAGCCCCTCGCAAACCATCAATGATCTAGCCAGCGGATGGGTAAGCGATACTGCTCCATCCGGTTGATATGAAACCCCATGTCCGTCACGTATCTGACGAGTTTCTTTGTACATGCCCTTGAATGCAGCTTTTGTCCGCCAATTCGCCGCGACCTCTGATGTCCCCGCTTGCGAATTCCCCATTCAACCTTGCGTCTCTCTTCAGTCCGTCGGGTCTCGCTTTCGCACCGGCCGCGAACGGCAACGCCCTTCAAGGGACTGGCAACGATGGAACGGAACTACCTGGCTCTCCTACTGTCCAGGCAATCCTGGATCAGCTCGCAAAATTCGATGTCCCAGCGACTCTCACCAATCCTAACCCTGAAAGACCGTTGCTACGGATAAGTCACCAGGACTTGTTGGTGCGGGCAGGAGCAGAGTATCATGACAAGGACAGTCGATTTTAGTGAGTTACCAATTACCAGATGCTGCTAGGGCTGCGTGACTGACGGCTTCCGTAGCCTGCCTGCCGAGCGTTTCGCAGGGTGCTATCAGATCCCTCATTGGGCTATGCCGCCCCTCTGCACACTGTCTGTGATGGCTTGTCGAACGTTTCACACAATCCTCAAGCATTTCTCTTTCGTCCACATGCCCACCTTCAAACTTATTGACACCGCGGCGTGTCTCGCATTCGCCATCTGCACTGTTGGCGGGATCAAGCCAGGTCAGAAGAGCATCTCCGACATCTTGCTCAACTACCCTGAGCTTAATGGTGGTCAAAATAACAACAGGCAATCCTTGGATGGGCCTGTGTCGCCCGACCGCAGCTGGGAGAGGATGTATGAGGATAATTGGCAGAGGATGCGAGAAGAAGACCCAGAAAAGGCAGTCGACATCGAGAGGGTTTCACAATGGACCGGTGCTCAGGTCGTGCGCAGCGAGAAATCCAATATGCTTGTCAAGGTCGGTGCTGTGATACACATGACTTGGTCGCTGCTGACACGTCGATTCCCGTCAGTCGTTCTCCCTAGCTAAGGGTGTGATGATGACGGAATATAACCTTGCTTTATTACAAGCGTTGATCTTGTTCTACGCTCCGAACTTCTTGAGCGAGAGTGATAGCGAACGGGTCACCGCGAACATGTTTTTGGGGACCATTGTTAATGTGGGTTATCGGCCGTCATCGCTTGACGTCACATGTGCTGACATGCCCTCTGTGCAGATCGCGCGCCAAATTGGCCTTTTCAACGTTGAAGGGGAACATTTCAAGTCTGAGATAATCACTCCGCCGAAGCCTTTCACGCCGCACGAACTCGATCGATGCTGGAAAGACTGGATTCAGTTGGAGACTCGCAGGCGCACTGCATACTTTGTCTACCTCCTCGATACGACCTCTGCGCTCGAATCAGATATTTCGTCCATTCTCACGCCTTGCGAATTCAGCACCATGCCACTTCCGGCACCGGACAACGTATGGAATGCTCCAACGGCGCTTGACTGGCTCAAGGAGAGCAAGAAGACTCGCGTGCTGACGCTCGACGAGGCGATGCGGCGGATCTTCTTCCTGCCAACTTTTGGTGCCTTTGACAATCTTCACGAACACGCGGATACGCGGTACTACAACCTGCTCAACCAGAGCGACTTTGGTCCCTTCGCGAGACTCGTCATGGTCATCACGCTTCTCCGAGGCGTCATCGATATCGGCGAAGGGAAGCGCGACAGAGGCGATTGGCGGGATCTGACAGATCTGTGGGTGAGCTGCTCATGGCTCAAACCGAAAGAGAAGATGTTGGCGCAGGATGGCACCGATTTGGGCCAGATATCCAAGGAGAGTCTGAGGAGCAGGTTCGGACTGGGATTGCAAAAGGTATGTAGCTGGCTCTACCATCACAATGAGTTGGGATGTCAGCTCATGTTTGTGTACAATCAAGTGGCGGGAAGGGTGGGACTTTGATAAGCTATGTCTCGGGTCGTTTGCTACCACTCAGGAGCCATCAGTCGGCCCTGATAGCCATGGCTCAAGCAGCAGCGGTAAAGCATCCACTAGCCCCAAAGCCGGCGATAAGCAGGAAAAGTCAGGTTGGAATTACTGCGAGGGTGAGTTGCGAGATCTCCCTACCGATGCATTGTACGCAAAGGCTGACATGATCTTTCCCTCGTAGACGCACTGCCATACTACTGGCTCGCCCAAGCATTACTGAACATCATTAATTCCGATCCTGCTCGCCAACCAGGCTGCAACGCCTTCTCGGGCCTGTCGTATTGTGCCATGCTTAAGACCGCGCGAACCTTTACGCGTACCGGAGAGGGTCTGTGTCCGAACACAACAAGCACACCGAGCTTTGGCACTTCCTCGTCCGCATCAGTGAACGGCGGTAGCAGTGGATCTGCGCCACCAAGCAACGGGAATAGCGGAGCAGCGTCAGTCCCGCTCATGGATTTCGGAATGCTGGTAAACGACCTACACGCCTCGCAATCGATCTCGAACTCTTTGGCGACTTCGCTCGAAAATGCGATGTCACTACCACCTGCAATATCATCTATGAACATCCCTGGCATGGACATGGGAATAGGGATAGGCGGCGCTATAGCTGGACCAGGCTTTGGAGTGGGATTGGATCTGGGTGTGCAGCAGGACAATAACGGGAAAGGCGACGGGGGCATGAATCTGCAAGAAGGTATTTGGAATCAGGAGGCGTTGGGGTTCATCTTCTGATTAGTTTGTACATGTCAAGTTGAGTGACTGGACTGGGGGTGATTACGGGAAGGGTTGTCTGTTATACCGTTGTGTTTATTTGTATTAGGATGAATCCGTGTCTGCTATCTCTCAAGCCACTTGAGATCATCCACATCTGCAACATACGTTGTCTTGCGTGGCTTTACGGACACCGTGACACAGACTATGATACATAGTGCATCTCCGCTCGCTCGAATGCCACTAGTATTGTATGCAACTCGCTGCTACTGCATGCAGCCTTACAAGCGGAGTTATGACCGCAGTGCTACGCGTGGCGCGGCGTTATCTCAACAGTGGCAGTGAGCCGGGTATGCCCTGAGTGACCCGGTGTGTCTCATTCGTCATCAACTCGCGCTCCCTCCTCATTCCCCTTAGCCGTCATCCATCCTTGTCATCGTTGACACACTCATCATCCTGTCCAAGTATCAAGTAACGCACGTCGCCAGTCGATTCCTTCCTATAGCACAGCTTCATATAGCCTGCAGCCCATCGACACAGAACACAGTGTACAGCAAACGAGCAAGTGCGATTTGACACCCGATACTCAAAATAGATAACAAGCCGGGTACATATACATCGTCATCCAACGTCTTTCGTCAGACGTCACACGAGTAAACACACCGCTCGACTTCTACCCCCACTCAACGGCGAACATATCACCTGTGAAGTGATATTGATTTGTTGAAAGGACCATCCATCTGAGCATCACTAGCAGCAGAATGTCCGTCGAGCTCAACCCGCCTAATCAGCTGGGCTTCCCTCGTGAGTTCCGATACCTCCTCGCTCAAACTCGCCGAGGTAGACATGAACTATGACGCTGACGTTGTATTGATCACTCTCAGGCCCCCTGACGCAGCTCGTCAAGCGCTCGCTCATCATCCATAACCCCAACCCCCATCCCGTCGCTTTCAAAGTCAAGACTACGGCGCCGAAGCAGTACTGCGTCAGACCCAACTCGGGCCGTGTCGAAGCCGGCGAGAGTGTCGAAGTGCACGGTGAGTCTTAGCCTGCGTCCTTGGATCAGCTTGAGACGCTCTGTCAGTTCAAGGCGCTGATACACTGCGTGTCATGCAGTGCTGCTCCAGCCACTGCAGACAGAGCCCCCTCCCCACGCGAAATGCAAGGACAAATTCCTCGTTCAATCAGCGTACATCTCCCCAGACGAGGAGCTGCAGAGTCTCGGTGAAATGGTATGTCCACGACTGCTCTCTATCACAGCTTTTCATGCTGTCGCTTACTGAGATCTGCTGTGCGTCGCAGTGGTCCCATACGGAGAAGACGAACAAGAGCGCGATTGCCGAGCAAAAGCTTAAAGTTGTCTATCTGGCTCCGGAGGACGGCTCGGGCAACGCTAATGGTATCCCTGAGGAGGCGGAGGAGTCTCATATTGGCGAGGCGAGCAGGCTCGAGGAATCGGTAGGTCTTCTCCGTCATCTTTACCATCTTTCGAAGCCAAGATTGGCCCCGCTTCATCCTTGCTGGATATCATCTCATTCGAATCATTCCATCTTCTCATATCTGTTCTGCCACCTGTCTTCCCCGTTGTGTCTCGTTGGGTTTCGCAGCGCAATCAGCCACTTGATGGCATGACAAGATGGTCTACACAACCGGACAAAGTGTACGACCCTGATCTGTTCCGCAATGGCGGTTATGCTCACTGGGAAGAAGAAAAGCCCGTTTGTTTTGTCATTTCGTTCTCTCCTACTTCGCAACCTTTACTGTGCATGTCATATACATCTGGCTGGTGGCTGAATCGTGATTGCAGAATATGCTAATCTCCCTTCACCTCACAGGCTATCTTCTCTCACGCCCAATCATCACCTGTGCAACCACAAGCACGAGAACCCCTCCCACCTGTGCAGGACAAGCCCATTCCTGTCCCGACCGAAGTCCCCCAACCTTCGCCTCCAATCGTGCGCGAGCAAAAGTCCATCCCTTCACTCGGAGTTGCCGACGCGACCGCAACCAATGTCGCCCTCGAGCAATCTTTGGCTTCCACAACGTCCGACTCGGACAAGTTGTCAGTCGCACTCAAGGAGATTGACAAGCTCCGATCGGAATTGGACGAAGCTCGTGGTCCTCAAGTCACTGGCCTGAGGAAGAGAGGAGGTGCAGCTGAAGGAGCTAGCGGAGCTGAGGTCGCCGTCGAGAAGGCCAAGGTGGCCGTCAAGACTGGCGTCCCACTCGAGATCGTCGCGGGTCTGGTGGTCGCTACCTTCGTCATGACCTATCTCTTCTTCTAAACTTCTAACCGCCTGAACTCGGAACGGAGATTGAGGTGGAGCTTCTTGTTTTTGTCCAATCGCAAAAGGGGAGAGAGCAGAACCTACGTGGTTGTACAGCAGAGTAGAGAGTAGCTTTTGTGATACTGATACTGATACTGGTAGTCTTGTAGTCTTTCTTCCTGCGACCTTATTTGATACATGTGGATGCGATATACATTGATAGTAGATTGAGATTGTGGGGCACCTGGCAGTAGACGTCATGCTTTGTTGATTATGATAGGGTTTCACTTTATCATTTCGCCGATCGATCGCACTATCAGCGCAAATCGCAATCCTGTCAACAACAACAAAAATCGAATTGAAAACATTACAACTTGTTGTTGATCGTCCACACATTCGGCATCTACCAGCGATGCCCTCATCAAGGTCGAAAGGTGCAGCTGCAGCAGCCGCAGCGTCCGCAGCGAAGAGCCCCGGTGCTCGAGTTCTATACTGGCACCGAACGGACTTGCGTCTGACCGACTCACCAGCTCTGAACGCCGCTCTAGAAATACCGAACATAGAAGCGTTCTGGCCGTCTTGGTGCTGGGACCCAAATTACGTCTACGGTCATCGAGTCGGGGTGAATCGCTTCAGCTTCTTATTGGAGTCCATGGAAGATCTGAGCTCTGCATACACTGAGCTCAATGCGACCCAGAAATTATGGGTGTTCAGGGGTAGACCGGAAGAAGTGTGGCCTTTAGTATGGAGCAAGTTGGGGATCAGCCATATGGTCTGGGAGAAGGATAGTAATGCTTATTCCAAAGTGAGTAGATTGCCCTCTTCACTTATGTCATCAGCTAGTCCGAGTGAGATGCTAGAGCTGATCCAAGACAGGTCAGAGATACAAGAATCAAACGCTTGGCCGAGGAGGCTGGGATAACCGTAATTGACAAACCAGGCAGACACCTGTTCGACCCGGACCACGTCACTAAAGTGAATGGCAATAAGCCCACAATGACTCTGCACCAATGGCAGACGGTGAGTGGTGTCAAACTTTTTTTGATGCACTCGTACTACTTAACAGGCAAGCTGATGTGCTGCGATCAGGTCACGAAGAAGATCGGGGTTATCGCTCCTGCATTCCCTATGATCAACAGTATACCTGATCCAGGCCCAGTGGCATTGGCGGACCTTGATGTGGGAGACGTAGCTAGATGGCAAGGAGAAGACTTAAATGCGCATTATCGGACAGGCGTAGATACCTGTTTTGGTGAGTACCTCGCCTCCTGCTTGCAGCCATGTCGCACAGTTGATAAATGTGAGCTATCAGAACGACTCGCCGGCCCGTCGACCAACCCTTTCGGTGTGCCCACTCTCGCCGAGATGGGATTTTGCGAAGCGACCACTTCCATACGCGGCGGGACGACCGAGGGTCATCGGCGCTTATCACTATTCCTCTCGCATCCAGACGGCGTAGCGAAATTCTCGAAACCTAACTCTGCGCCTACGAGCTTGGAACCCAGCACAACGCTCTTGAGCCCCTATATCAAGTTCGGGTGTGTGGGCGTCAGGGAGATATGGTGGGGTTGCAAGGCCGTCATTGAAACATGGCGCAAGACGGGTGGTCAAGGAGAGACCAAAGAGCCGGAAAATATGTTTGGCCAGGTGAGCTCATGGCTTTCACATTGGAATGGTGGGTGGTCTTGTGGCTGAAGCTGACGTGCTATGGGATCGCAGCTCCAATTCAGAGATATGTACGCTTGTGCCGAAGCTGCCACGCCGCACTTTGAGCGGATACGCGGTAATCCTGTTTGTCGGTGAGTGCCTTATTTCGTTAACTCTCTCAACGGAGTGCTGTTGAGGAGGTGTGCTGAGCGCTTGTGCTGTCCATGACAGATACGTCGCATGGGACTTGTCGAATCAGTACGACGAAGCAGGCACCGAGATATCGCCTCGACCGCCAGGCGATCCAGTAGCCGAAGAGCGGTTCGCGGCATGGCGAGAAGGGCGAACGGGGTTCCCCTGGATCGACGCATGTATGCGACAACTGAAACACGAGGGTTGGATACATCATTTGGCGCGGCATAGCGTCGCGTGCTTTTTGACGCGGGGACAATGTTATATCTCCTGGGAAAGAGGGATGGAGGTGTTCGACGAATGGCTCATCGACTGGGATCCTGCGTCGAACGTGAGTTTGCATCGTCATACTGTACGTACTTTGCTGATGGACGATGGTAGCCTGGCAATTGGATGTGGCTTAGCTGTTCGGCCTTCTTCGCTCAGTACTGTAAGTATCGTTGGAGCTCGATTGTACTATACTGACCGCTGGTGCAGATCGGGTGTACGGACTGGTCTCGTGGCCGCAGAAGACGGACAAGACTGGGCAGCTGGTGCGCAAGTACTGTGAGTGTCTATTGCACTTGCACCGGAAACGCTTAACTGACATGAGCTTAGGTCCGGAGCTGAAAGACTTTCCCGACAAGGTAAGCTTGACACCACACCACTTAATTATGATGACTACTGACTTCCATGCCACTGTTCACGAACGCAGTACATCTACGCTCCGCACCTCGCTCCGCTGAACATCCAAGAAAAGGCAAACTGCATAATAGGCACCGACTACCCTCCACCTATGCTAGACGAACACGGGATGAAAGACTCGACTATACAGAAGATAAAAGACGCTTACAGTCTGGGATATCATGGGGACTCGCCTGAAGTCCTTGATGGCACCGCCGAGCAGCGGTTGAAGGCATTGCATAAAGAGAGTGGGGCTGAGGTGGTTAAGTCTGAGCAGGAGAGGAAGGATGGGGAGGCGGCGAAGAGGCGCAAGAGGAGTGGGGATGCGAGCTTGGACGGGTTCTTTAAGAAGATCAAGGTCGCGAAGGACGAGGATTGAGCGATTACTACAGTAGTAGTATACATGATCGTGTTGTGCGTGTCGTTGTCGCACCTGTTGTATCTATATTGAACTCACATGACATTCTGGCCATTATATGCTTCACCTACAGTCACGCAACCTTGCCGCATACTGTTTCTCTCGCCACTTTGATGTTGTTCCCCGCGAACATGGAAATATCAGCTGGCGTCATCGATTTCCAGGCCAGGCTCGGGACGGGAACGTCGAAACAACTGCTCCGCAAAGCGTAAACAGATCTGGGCGGCCCACTGTCAGCACATACAACGCACTGCTCCGCACCAAGTGAGCAGACTCCGGCGTGACCCTGTTAGTCGTCCGGGTCTACTGCATTCCTTTCTATAGAATTCCCCTTACTCTTGTGATTGGTGGGATGCATCGCTATTTGCACAGTATTAGCTGTATGACCAAGTAGTGGCGTTGTGACTGCCACAAAAGCGGTTGCGCGGACGGGTGATCATCGCGCGGCGTGGGAGCGGAAGCGAGGTCAACGCCCACTAGTGTCACATTCGCGGCATCACCTGTGATAAAAAGGGTGCATAAAGGATGAAGCGTAGTAAACGAATATGGACTGTTTGATGACGCCTTATCTAAAATGACGAAGAGTTGACACACTGAAGCGAAAAAGGGCAACTTCGAGACAACGGAGGTCACCATTGACGCCTGTCCCAGTTTTACGAATGTATGACGCAGGCTACTGAGCCGAATAGGGGCTGCTTCGAATGACGGAGGTCACGGTACTGTACAACGACCAAGTATCGCAAGCACGTCATGGCCTTCGGCCTTCTCGATGTGAAAGGTTCGCAAAGGAGCAGCTTGACATTGCGTTGTAGTGCTAGGCAACAAGTCACCGGGGGCGAAAGACGTTACAACACAGAGGAGAGGGGCAGCTTCGGACAATGGAGGTCACAGTATGGCGCAATGTCCCACTATTGCAAAGGCGTCATAGCCACGGGGTCCGTCTGGGTGAAAGGTTCCCAAAGGAGCGGTATGGCATTGCGTCTGGCAATCCTTTCCAGCGATAAGCCAGAATATAATATAAAATGGAGCTAAGATCTGAGTATTCTCTCTATTCTTTCTTGTTCAACTTTCCCCCTTGCCACTCGGACAGCACTACACTTTACAGTGCACTACAGCTTCATCACTCCACTACTTATTGGTCGTACAGTACTTGGTCAACATAACAGTTCCCTCCACCACTCGGCCAACAACCATGTCCAGCGCGGGTACAGGTACAGATTACGAAGTTGACCAGAGATCGGGAGAGGAGCGCTTCCTTCCAGAAGGGTCAAGCGGTAACTGTATCGGCAAGGGTTACTTGGGCAGATTCGCCCTAACCGATGTCAAGGTCGATCCTCGAGAAATTGATGATGGACCGCTCCACGTAGCTGGCATCTATCCATCCTCCACATCTGGAGACTCGGCAACTGCCAGCTCGACTGTCAGGCTCGGACGGAGTCTTGGGACAATCACCCTTTGCCGCGTTCTCAGCTTCGATGATCCACTCCCGGAATTCAATCATGAAGGTCAGGTGATCGCTCCAGACCTAGCCATTTTTTGGAACCCCGAGCTGGGGGCAGATCTGGATGACACGTCGGCACAGGATGTGTCCGTGACGTATCTGGTTCCTACTACTAATGAAGCGAGCATTTACGATGCTTTCCAGGGCTCTGCTCAGCTTGAGAGCATGCGGGCGGAGCGCAGACCAGGGAAATCAGGCATTCAACGGGTCTGTCGGACGAAACTCGTCGTTCCTGACACAAGTGTTACCCCTCCGACTAAGCTGGAATTCCCCGTCTCCATTGACCCCAAAGCCAGTGTGACTTCTTGCGATCCCGACTGTGACTATGGAATCCTACACTTCACGAAAGCAGAAATGCTGGCCCTCAGGACTAACGCCGTGGTTCGTCCGCGATTGCTCGTCTTCTCCAAGCTCGGCGAGAGCAACCCGTAGGCAAGACTGTGGTGCGCGATAGCTGTGGATCTTCTCACTGCGGAGAGGCAGACATGTTGCGGGGATCTACCACAGAGGTTCCTTACTTGGGGTTAGCTTATCGATTACACGTTTTCTATACGGACGTATGATGCACAGATATGACATTCTCTTACTTGCCGCACAACCGCAACAGTGCCTTTTGTGTGGGGCGCCACACGGTTGAACGCGCTTGAATCTGAGCACATGATATGAATTCATTTAGTGAATAGATAGATGGTGCTCTTCATACGACAACCCAGCTTGAGAGAGAGGTGTCGCTCGTTCCAAGGTCGCTGCTGCCACATATCTATCGTGAGTAGAAGATCGGCCAGCCAAATTCTGCGACACTGCTCGGTGTATTTCGCCGTCTACGGCGATCGTGGTCATCGGTCATGAGCGGGGGTTTCGAACCACCCGCACGGAGCAGATCTCCAGCATCCTTGTACCGACGATCACCGATACGTGTTGGGTGTGTGCAGTATGATGTGAAGGTGGGCTACACTCCTGCTCTAGTTGCTACTGAAAAATGATGGTCGCTGATCGATTCTTGTAGCTAGGCAAGGTGGAGGAGAACAAGTTGACAGTGGAGAGTTTGACCAAGAGGTAGTTGATATCGCTCCTGCGAACCGACCGACTGCTGATCTCTCATCAGCCTTCGGCCTGGGAGCGTAGATCTTCTCGTGCTGCCGGAGATGTGTCTGTCAGGGTACATCTTCACATCACCAACTTCGATCCTCCCCTACCTCGAACCGCAACGGATCGGGCCGACATCACTACTCGCCCGATCCCTCGCTCGTCGATTGAGATGCCACGTTATCGCCGGCTATCCCGAAGCACTTCCCTCTGCCACACAATGGACCAGCAGCTCGACGCCAGGAACACCAGTGATGTCAGAGAAGAATGCGGGTCCGAATGAGATGAAGGATTTGGAAGGGGAAGGAGCTGGCGTAGGGTGGAATTCGGCTGTCGTTGTTGCGCCTAGTGGAGAGGTGGTGGGCAATTATAGGAAGACGTTCCGTTTTGAGACTGACAAGAACTGGGCGAAAGAAGGTGTGCCTTTCAACGTTGACAAATCGATTATGTTGATTGGAGCTGATCATTTTGTCAGGCGACGGGTTCCAATTCTTCGATTTGCCAGAACCACTTGGAAGAGTTGCGGTGGGAATCTGCATGGGTGAGCCCCGTCTGCCCTTCTCATAATAGTCAACTACCAATCGACTATCATCGCAGACATGAACCCGAAAGACTTCGTTGCTCCGTGGGACGCTTTTGAGCTGTCCAACTTTTGCCGAAATAACGCGGTCGATATGCTCGTTGTACCGTGAGTGACACTGGCATGCTAGTCTGCTATCACCATGGGATACTGCTGATCGCGTCCAACAGTATGAACTGGCTTAGCCCGCCTGCTGAGCCTCCCAACGAATCAGAAGTGGAAGATCCCCAATCGCCCTCCGAGTCAAATCTGAACTACTGGGCTGCAAGGCTACAGCCCTTGCATGATCCAACACCAGGTTACAGTTCGGGTGCTTCAGAAGGGCCAGAGAGCAGTGTCGACAAGGAGGTCGTGTTCGTCGCCTGTAACAGGATTGGCACAGAAGAGGGTACGTCAGCGACCAAGCACAATGGTGTGCACCTGTACTAATATGGCAAGGATTATAGGGACCACATTTGTCGGCACTAGTTGCGTCATGACTATGTCTTCGACGCCGTCAAGGATCGAGCTGGTCGAATGCTGTAATATATCGGAGGAGCGAGTCATGGTCGCCACCGTCTCATGATTGGCGCTCTCCAGGTTCTGCAAGTCCGCAGAGACTGGAACCCTGCGTTCTATCCCTTCGTGCTCTGCGTACTGCGCAGGTATCGCAAAATTTCCACCTCGGCTATGCAGCGCGCGCCGCAAGTCCGTACATGCCTCTCATTGGCCTGTCAGTGTCATCGTGGAATTATGAGCGGATGTGCGTGCCATTTCCTCGGATATACGTGTACGTGCGATGCATAAAATCATGTACATGAAGCAAGAAGGTGAATGACGAACAGAAGGAGACATACATGCAAGCCGGACCTAGGCAACGGGACACAAGAAAACTAAGGCGGGAGCGCAACGGGCGAGTGAGTTTGGAAAAAATAGGACATTGGGACCGTCCGAGCATGTCAGACCCGTTCCGAGACCGTACTTTGCGTTGAGGGCCCGGCGGTAGTGCCCTGGACAGACTGAACATGCGAAGTAGACTCCAGGGTATTGACCGGAGAGAAGATGGTGATCTGCGCAAAATAAGACCGTTCCGCTATACAACGGGCATTCTTGTTCGCTTCCATGAAAATTCTGCTCGGTGTAAGCATGCGGACGGCACCGTATGTGCATTTACCGTCTGTCGGTCTTGACTGGACTTCAAAGTTCAAGTCCTCGCTCACACTGCCTGTAAGCTCGTGGGGCGGGATCCAGTCATCCACATCTGAGATGTAGACTTTGGTGCTGCCCGTTCCCGTCAGTCTCTCTAGCGAATCAGGCAAAGCAATGATGATGTCCTCGTGGCAACGCCATTGTCTGTCCGCCTCTGACGTCTGGCTCTCGCTCACGTTGTCGCTTGTGGCAGAGGACGTCACGGTCGCTGGGACCGGACTCCAGATGGTTGCTGTGCAACGCGTCCGGTAAGGAGCTGCGGACGGGCGCGACTCCCTCGGGTGCGTCTGCCTCCGGGCCTCCACCAGAGTCAGCCGAGGCGTGATATCGCTGTTCGCGTAAGAGAAGCTGTCGCCCTCGGAGAATTCGAGTATGCGCCTCTCTTTCCCGTCGGTGCGAGAGACAGCGAGTCGGGAACCAACCAGGCTGTGTGCACTTGAGCCGTCTGGCAGACCTTGGATTGCGGCAAGTCGGACATAACGTTTTTCACTACGCTCTTCCGGCTTTTCCAACACAGACTCCAGCAAACAATTGTGCTCCGATCTGCTGAATCGATCGGAGGCAGAAGGCACTCTCCGTTTGTACGGGATGGTCACTGGCTCCGGAGGCACGCTGGACGATTGCGTAGGCTCCTCGATCTTGTCCGCAACCTTTTCCTCAACCCTTTCCTCAACCTTTTCCTCAACCTTTTCCTCAACCTCGTCCTCTTCTGAATTGACTTGTGCTTTCGTGTTCCTGTGACGACCAAAACGCATATTGCTAAGCGCCTGCCAGTATCTGTGACTTTGGGCGTTAAGCAAGTATTCTTCGCTGAGACGGTGTTTGGTGGAAAGGGAAAGCGGATGTGAAGGGGAAAGTGATGGGCGTAGTGTGGGGAAAATGAGTTGGGGAGTGAAGAGGGAAGTGAGGGAGAAGAGAATTGAGGACGAGCGATGAACAGGTCTGCCCTTTATACAGTAGAGTGCATAGTCGGACATTCACTATCAAACATCACAGTGTCCGATACGATATCATCGTTGAAAGGAGCATCCCCTTGACGCACTACATATCTCCGATCTCCGGAATACAAAGGTGGCCTGTTGCGGAGTCGTCGCGAATGTAAGGCTTCGTGAGGGGCGTCGGAGTGTATGTCAGCGTCATAAATCATCGTTCACCGTCTCACGTCGTGGAAACGATGTCGTCGTTAAAAGAGCATCCCCTTGGCACAGGACACAGAACATATTTCCGGTCTACAGGGGCTCAAAGGTGGTATATAGCGAATTTTGTGATGCTTGTAAGGCTGTGTGAGGGGTATCAGAGAGCACGTCATCGTCACTGCATATTTCATGTACATAAAGCAAGAAAAGTGAATGATGAGATGTAAGGCCGGAGACTTTGACAATGAAGGGAAAGAAGTGAGGCGGAGAGCGCCACAAGCGAGTGACTCTTGGGTCAGCACTCGTGATCCTACTAGTCAAACATCTCCTCTTTCGACGGCTCGGCGGTGGAGCTCTGGGCGGACACAGAATGCGAAGTGGCCTTCGACGTATTGAGCGGAGAGAAGATGGTAATTTTCGCCTGATAAGTTAAGGGGGTCATCCAACTCTGCATCCCATGACCCCCCCCCCACACCAAGTCTTATAATCCCTATAAGCTTCCGCGACGATCCTGCTTGGCTCAAGTACACGGATGATACCGACTGTCCCCTTTGACGACTTCACTTCATGACAGTCATCCGGGCTGACAGTCGCTCGAAGTTCCTTGAGATTTGCCTGCTTATCGAAGGCTCGGATGCGGACCTTGGTAGCGCTGTTGTTCTTCAACAAATTTTCAAGCTTATCAGGGAGAACAATCGAGACATCCTCGTGAAGACGGCAGTTTCCACTCATCTCTGACGTCTCGCCTTCGGCAGTGGATGGCGCCTGGACTGGACTCCAGATGGACGCGGGATACACAGTCGGGCGTGCTGGTAGGGTGTTTTCTTGTTCTGCCTCCCCAATGTAATCCAAGACAGTCAATCCAGTCCTCATGTTGGTGTTGGCCTGAGAGAATTCGCGGCTCTCGGCAAAGTCGAGTATGTGCCCTGCGTGGTATTTGACAGGAGCCCCAATCAGGCTGCTTGCACTATCGTTCGGCGGATTGGTAATGGAGATGATGCTCATTTTATGATCCTGCTCTTCTAGCAGCACACAATCCGTTTCGCACTTGCTGAAAAGTTCTTCAGAAGGCGGGCTGCAAGATTTAGAGGGCGCAGGCTGGCCACCGATCAGAGTAGCCTCTGTCTCGTTGCTCCCCCTTCGACGAGGCGTATCATGCGACATGATGTGAAAATGAGCTTGATATGGAGTAGCTATGGCTCGGTGATAAGATGATCGGTGGAAGTGGAAGGGGGATGTGAGGGATGTGGGGGAGAAGAGAAATGAGGCGAGCGTCCAGCATGCTTCGTCTTTATAGGTCTCCGTGGTACATCATGCAGCTGTTTCACACCGTGAAAACGATGTCATCGTGCAAAGGAGCGCCTCCCTTGACAGAACGACGTGTCTTCGGGACACAAAGGTGGTCCATTGCGTAATTTTTTGCGAAGACAAGTCTCCGTGACGGGCGACGAGTAAACGTCATCGTCGCAGCCGTCGACCACCCGTCAGTTGCCGCGAAGGCGAGTGAGCGTGACGGACGTGGAATTAACGTCATTGTCAAAACCTTCGGTCACTCGCCATGAGCACCGTGGTGCCTCGATCTATGCCACAAAGAGCTGCAGTGAGACTAGATCATGGCATACATAATGACACCCGTGTATGAAGTACAACCTACACACTTACAAACATCCGACGAAACTGGCTAGACAGCTGGAGACTGGGGAACACGTGTTCGCTCAATCAAGCCGACCAGTAGCGATGAGGAATATGAATGTTGGGATCATGACGAGGACAGGTGACATGATGCAGGCCACGATCATACTATTCTGCCTTTTCTCCCTTTTGATGCCTGGAGTAAAGTGTAGCGTCAGCACGGCTTCGGCACATGGTCGGCGCACTGCTGCCCCCAAGTATTATGGCAGAGCATCGCGCAGGTATAAAGTGGTACTCACGCGCTTCTTCATCGCCCGGCCCGTCGGCGACTTGCACTTTGAGTCGGCCAGGCGAATCAGCCTTGAAGCCAACCCACGCATCGTCCATGATCCTGCTCCAGCCCTTCTCGTCCTCCAGTTTCGTATCGGCCTGTTGAGGCGCGAGGAACTCGATGCGCCCCGCTGGGTATTCGGCCAGTAATGGGAACGCGCCCTGGATCATCTCGATGGTTTCCTACCAACGACAAATAAAGAGATTAGCCTTTCGACCTAGTAAAACGAGTAATCTAGTAGCCTAGTCAGTATAGAGACGGTAACGCACCTCCTTGCTCTTGACTACGCCGAGGACACTGTCCTGCTTGCCCTTGATGGGCCAACGGGGCACGAAGATGTACGTGACATTGGCGTTCGAGTCGGTCCCGGACGAGCCCACTCGGGGTGGATAGGCAGGAACGGCCGCTTCCTCATCTACCAAGTCCCGGTCTTTGCGCCATGGAATTAACGCTTCTTCGTCGTTCCCCGGCAAGCGCTGGTATTGAGGTAGGATGGGCGACATTGTGTGGTGTATCTGCAGGTCTGTTTGAGGATGATATTAAGTATAGGATGCAAGTTGACGTGAGAAAGTAGCTGTTTTTGCCACCCGGAAACAGCAGCAAAGCGATGCTCCACGTCGCCTCGACCGTTTACGTAAGATTTAGTTTACGGTTAACAGAGTTAAAGTATACCACGAGCATATGAGCAGGTCTGTTGTACTCTAGCATTGCGCCGCACACAAGTGCGTCATGCGGCGAGGTCCTACCCGGACCGCTAGGACCGCTCAAAGCGCTGAGCCGAGGCCGAAGGCGAATCATCGTCCCCGCTAGTCCTCCTGCAAGTTCCCGCAAGACGGCACTCGAACAATAACGTCCGAACCCGTGGCGGACAGAATGATCTGCATTGCTCTAGACACACTTACGCCGTGATGCTCTATTGTGCGCTCGAAGCTACTCGAGTCAGCAATCGGACAAAAACAATCTGCGTGGATGATCAATATTCGCCCAGCTCATGCTGGCCACGCTGCTTTCCGAGTACACATACATCCCTTTGACGATCGTACAATACTAATTAACAAGGACGCGAGAAGCATCGTTTTGCGTGCACCCCGTAACCAAGTCATACGATGTTCTCAGCGCAGTCGTCTGATGTTTTTGTCATGCTGTCTCTACTATGATTACCAGCTCATCGACCAGCGTTGAGATGTTTGCTTTGATTACTCCGCTAAGCTGTCTAAGACTCAGGAGGTGTGAAGGTGTTGCATACATGCATGGTGAACCAGAGTCGCGAATGCTATAATAGCTTTGTTGATGATTATCGAGATGACCACATGCTCGACTTTCAGTAAAAGTTCATTAGCTCCGCCCTCATCTCATCACGGCTCCCTGCGTATCTAGCTGCATGGCTTGCAGCCAACGAAGCTGTCGGTTCGCCTTATTCCCCGTAACCTTGCATCAAATCTCTCCAGACCATGATAGGCGTGCCGCCACCGCCACTCGATTATCTCTGGTGCGTGCAGCAATCAGGATCGTTCTTCGCATCTGCGTCCGCTTGACCACTGGCTGACCCTGAGTCCTAAACGATGCCCTACTCTCCCCCCGCACCATAACCCCACCGCCGCCACTGAGGTGTTATGCTGCCCTCATCACGCAGTGGTTACGCCGATGGGCAATGTACCTGTCCGCCCACCTGTCCCTGCAAGCAATTCACGCCGTGCGGCGTCGTATGCTGCAACGGATCCCAAAAGGACTAAGCGATGGAAGCTGGTACGAAGCTACGTGTACTGCCAAGTCGGCATGCGAGGTAGGAGTCGGATTCGCACAGCACAGAGCAGTTGCGGCGTACCCTTATCCCCACGTTCACGGTCATCCTTTCGCTTATGGGTATGGGTATGGGAGTGGAGGCCAGCGTGGTGACGGCGTCAAGGATGGGTGTTGTACTATTATGTGATCGTAGCGAAGGTGACAGCGAGTGCTGGTCATACATTGTTCGTCTTGATGCTTTGGGTGAAGGGGGTCTGAGGGCCTGAGCTGGACTCGGGATAAGCGATGGCGCGATAGTGGGAGAGTAGTGTTGAAGAAATACACGTATTGCCGAAGTTTGCAATGTGCGAGTGAGAGTAACATGAATGTATCGTTGCACGATGTCGTATCGTAATTGTCTGGGTGATGAAATAAGAATCGTGATAGTCGTTATCGTTCGTGAAGTTGGGATTCGATGGATTCGATATAGCGTATATCCGTTATTCGTTAATCGCGAGGCTGCACGGCCGCCTTCTGCCTGACTTTCCGAGGCACGAAGCTGAGACTGCTCATGTGCGCCACAACGTGGTCCAAGGCGTCCATGTCTTCGTCAACTGACCGCTGCGGCTCTTTCTCTTTCTCGTTCTCGTTTTCGTTCGTCGATTTCGTCGATTTCGTCGATTTCGTAGTTTCCGCGCAAGGGCGACTATCCCCAGTGGGTGAGCTCCGCTGGGTGTCCGCGTTTCGAGAAAGGAGATCTGTCGTCGTCTTTGTTCCCGCTGAACCAGAATGGGCAGGACGAGCAGGGTGGGCAGAAGGAGGATGGTCTTTCCGTGGCCGAATGAGGCTTATCGCCAGGCCGTCTTTCCGCACTAAATCGTTCAGCTGAGCAGGTCATAATCATCAGCAAGATGCTCGACGCTGTGAGTGGAGTCAGGACTCACGCCGTGATTGGTGATGGAGAAGAAGTACTGCTGCGGGTACCCTACATCATATCAGCACTCCGCTCATGCTCGACCGTGCGGATCGTGCAGCTCCTCGTACAGGCAGCCGTACACGACGAAGTGACTACGCTACTCACTGTGCTTGTCTATAAGGTGTCTGCGCCGCTTGCGCGGGTCGATGAACTTCTTGCCGCACTGCTCTGGCGGGAGGAAGCATTCGAACTGCGACCAGAGCTGGTTTCAGCGAGATCCATCCTGATAAATAGCAACACTTACGATCTTCCCGCCTTTATCCTTTTTCTGCTGAGCGAACGAATCATGCGTCTCTGTGTGGTGCTACACTCTCTCATCAGATCAGCCGAAACTTCAGTCTGCGATGGGAGTATGAGCGTACCAAATCGAGGAATCGCTGCTCTGGGAAGACCTTGGAGCATTCTTTCCACCTCTTCTGCCCGCGCTGATGGATGAACGTCTCTGGCACGCCTCCGCCTCCTCCACGTAAATCTTCCTCTCTGACGTTCCCATTGACATTCGTCTTACTGGGACTTGCAGCAGAGATGACTTGATCGTCCCTATCCTTATCCCTGATGGGAACCTTGCAGATCCAACGATGGAACGTCTCCTGATGCCGCTCCAATTCCGCCAGCGTCCCATACCCTGTAGAACTTCCCGCAAGCGAACATGTCGGCGGGAGATCACACCTGTATTTCTTACTTGTGGGCGAGGGCGCGCGCTGGAATTTGGTTGGTGGGGCGGAAAAGTAGTTCTCTTCTGATTCGCCTGAAGTGCTTGACGACGCTGACGCTGAGGAAGATGAGGAGGTTGAGATCGAGCGTTGGCGCTTACTCCGAGCTGTATCGATTTCCATCTTTTCCTTTAGAAGCTCTCGTTGAGCTGGTCTCGTATATCAGCAGCTCATTGATATTTTGTCGGACAGAGCTGGTAGTGTACCTAATTATCATTGAGTGAGAGTTCAACATTTGGCATTGACCGGTTAACACGAACAAGTGGACCACCTCCATCCCCTCGTCAGCTTTCGCAAGTGCCACACCTCGGCTATCCCCGAATCCCCGGCTCATCCAGCTCGTTCAGCTCACTCCTCTCCCCAGCACACGCTGACGCTCACTCACTCTGTCTCTGTCCCTCACTCTGACCCTCTGTGCTAATCGGTACTTGGCCCATCCAACTCCTCCTTTCACTCATTGCTACTTCTACAACCCACACCGTCGAATCCACCTCGACATCTCATCGTCCTTTCTCACCGTGAGTCACTTGTCTGTCCACCATCGCCACCTTTCCATTGTAGTATCATACGTCGAGATCGGTGGTGTGAGGCCGTAGCCCGTGGCCCGTCATCGCTCTTGCCGCCCGTCCATCCTCCTTGCTCAATTGAGTATACACTAACGCCCTACTATCATTCTTACATCAGACCAGACAACCAATATACACACGCAAAATGTCGACTGTAGCAGACCTCTGCCCCGTCTACGCGCCCTTCTTCGGCGCGATGGGATGCACTAGCGCCATCGTCTTCACCTGTATCGGAGCGGCGTGAGTCTTGCTTTTTCGTTCCTTCCTATCGGCGGCGCAATCTCGGCATCAGCGGGTCTCTCCTTCCCCTTCCTCATTCCTAGTTGCGTAGGACACGCTCTTGTAGTTACTGCTACTGCTGCCGCACCGAGTCCCGCCCGTACACTCGATCGAGCAGCGTCTCGGCAGCACGCTCCATCTTCCCGTATCTGAAATCGATCACAAGCTGATCACTTATACGATGCTCCAGGTACGGTACCGCCAAGTCCGGTGTTGGAATCTCCGCGATGGCGGTCCTCCGCCCCGACCTCATGATGAAGTGTGCCATCCCCGTCGTCATGGCTGGTATCATCGGTATTGTGAGTTACACAGCGCACAGCGGTCGCGGTCACGATGTGATGCGGCTTGGCACGTTCGTTGCCACTTGAAACCCTTAGCTGACAATCGCTCTTGCAGTACGGTCTCGTCGTGTCCGTCCTGATCTCTGGTGGTCGTAAGTTGTAGCTCATACAGCACATCGCATCGATCCACTAACGTGTGCGTTTTCCTCTCCCTACAACAGTCGCCTCGCCCATGCCCCTGTACACCGGCTTCATCCAGCTCGGCGCTGGTCTCTCGGTCGGTCTCGCAGGTCTCGCCGCTGGTTTCGCCATTGGCATCGTCGGTGACGCCGGTGTCAGAGGTACCGCCCAGCAGCCAAGGTTGTTCGTCGGCATGGTGCGTGCTTTCCCCATACTTACCTCATCGCTGCGGCCTTACTGATCCGATTATCGCTTGCATAGATCCTTATCCTCATTTTCGCCGAGGTCTTGGGTCTGTACGGCCTCATCGTCGCCCTTATCCTCAACACCAACGCCACCACAACCTACACCGTGAGTCTTGCTCATCCACAAATAATCAAGCCGACGGTTCTGACTTTCTCATCAATGTTACAGTGCACAATTGCCGCTTAAAGCGCCTTACATGTCACCTTGAACCCGCCTTATCCCCTATACTCACCTCAAAAACCATATCCTTCTTCTCGCCATCCCACCCTCAGCCACCGTCGTCACCGCGACGGCCATGTCATACCTTGCTAGCTAGAATGTTGTGTCCGCGACGCGAAAGCGCAGAGTCAAAGAGGATGCACAGAATCATTTGATCATCGGCGTGTCTCAATTTGTGACGAGAAACGACTGGTTGCGCTGTTCGCATATGTGATATCAGGTTTCTTATTGTTGCATGAACAATCTCCAGCGTTGGTAGACTCGACGTGAGCCGCTGACGCACTCAAACTGCTCAGGATGCAGCAGCCTCCAGTCTCAGTTCAAGTACACGAACGGATTCGTAACGGTGCGAGTACAGGCCAAGAAGCGTCGTGTTGCTCGATAACGTCGCGCGCATGTGAACTGTCATTCTGCCATGCATATATGCTCGAGTGTGATCTCTAGACGATGCTAGCGCAAGTGAGATGCCGCCTCTCTCCAGCTCGGCTCCAAAGCTAGATTGCAGCTGCCGCTTTCCTATCCTTCTATTCCTTTTAATGCTCCGCTTCCCTTCACCTGCTTCCCGTCACCTGTCACCTGACACCTGCAACCGCCAGCGCGTCGCAGCTTATACCTTATGCCTTGGCAGCCTTGCCGGCATGAGGAGCCTCGAGGATCTTGCTGATGCTCGCCCAGACCAACTTGGGGCTCTGCGCAGCGTCGACCGGGGTCCAGACGCCCGTCTTCTTGTAGTACTCCACGACGGGGCCGGTTTGCTCGTGATATGTCGACAAACGCTTTTTGAGCGTCTGGACGTTATCGTCCGAACGCTGGATGAGCGCTTCGCCCGTGATGTCGTCCGTCATCGACTTTTTGGGCGGGTTGACTATTCATTTTCAGTCTCACCAGACATCAGCGACAGTAAAGGATTAATCTGGATTCCCATCACACTCACACTCGCGGTGGTAGCTCCTGCCGCTGGCGGGGTGCACCAGTCGACCGGTGATACGCGAGATCAACAAGGCGTCGGGGATGCGCAGCTCGATAGCGTGGTCAATGGCTTTTTGGTTTTCGGCGAGCATCGCGTCGAGCTTGGATGCCTGGGGGACAGTACGAGGGAAGCCGTCGAGGATGAAGCTGCGTAGACGGACAGGAACGAGGTGATCATGCAATTTGACATGAGACTGTCAGCGGTGCACTAGACAAGAGGCGGCAGACTGATCTAGATGCTGTGGGACGCTCGCACTCACCCGCTCTTGCAGTCGGGGTTCTTGGCGAGCTCCTCTCGGATCATGCCCACCATGATCTCGTCCGAGACGAGACCGCCCTGGTCCATGATCTTCTTGGCTGCTTTACCGAGCTCGGTCTGCTTGGCGACCTGCGACCTGAGCATGTCGCCGGTAGCCAAGTGGCACACGCAGTATTTGCTGTTGATGTTGGGCGCCTGCGTTCCCTTACCTGTGACGTTGACAGCACGACTACAGATCAGCTCTCATTCTCTTAACAGAGAAGCTTAGGCTCGACCCACCGGCACCGGGAGGACCGATCAGCACCATCCTAGGTGCCTCGCCGGCTGGGCCAAGACCGACTGCTGCCTTGGCTGTCTGCACAGCCGAGGTGACGGAGCTCGAAGTGGACTTTTCGAGCTGGCCGATCTTGTCCTGGAGCTATAAAATCCAGTATACGGGAATCAGCTCACTTCCTCTCTACTCTCCTTGACTGCTCCGACCACGGGAACATACCTGGGCAACAAGAGTTTTGAGGTACTCCAGCTCTGAGCCTGAGCCGGAGGATGAGGGGGTCGAAGCGGCTGACATGGTGTGTCGGTTTTGGAGTGGACTGCATGTCTCCCATCAGTATAATTGGCAATGGCAAGATAGCACGGGGAGCACTCACGAGGTGGTGGAGGAGAGGAGAGGTGCACTGGATGCTTTTGCTTGGGTAGACGTGTAGGTCGTTGATATGTCTTGTACTTGCTTTTGACTTTGTCTCTCCCGTAGTTGCTGTTGCTGTAGCTGTAGCTATAGTACGGCTGTGAACCGGGTCAATAATACGCCTCAACCGATAATCCCGATGCGGTGTTTTTTCTCGCCAACGTAGGGTAGCGGTAGCGTCATTCCCCCACGTGTTTGCTTTTCCCCCGCGCTGGTCTAGTCTTTTGACTTGTTTTGTTTTTCTTTCTTTCTCTCTTGGCGCAAAAGCACGCACCTCGTTTCAGAGTATTTGGTGCATACATATACATCATCGCTCATCACTTCTCACTTCCCCCCCTTTCATCTCTCATTCCAACCCTTGTTCTTCACCCAGTCACTCTTTTAAAATCAACGTGAGTCCACCCTGCAACTACTTGTCCTTCTCGTATCATTCGCTGACTGACAAGGTAGTACTTCAACTCAGAAGTATCAACAATGCTCGCTTTACTCCCAGTTCTCGCCCTCTTCGCTCCCGTCTTCGCTCAGAGCAGCAACAGCACGGCCTCAACAGTCGACATTGAAGGCATCGAGGCCAACTTTGAGCGTGGGTCATGCTCCACTTACCATCATGATCGTTGGCCATCAATGCTGATAGTCATTTGTTGATCCCGCACAGAGGCACAACTCGTCCCTGAGCTCTTGTCCACTTTCACCCCCGAGGGCCTTCTTGACGTCGAGTTCTCCGGCTCCAGCATCACCACTGGCCAGAACCTGACCGAGGATGGTGAGCTTCATTTTGAACCTGCAATAGACAGGAGAGCACAGGCTCATATGATATCACCATAGCCGTCAGCTCATACCCCTCTCTCTCCGTCGTTCCTGCCTCCAACGCGACCCTCGAGTCTGGTGCTGTACGTAGCGCTTACCAACTCAGTGAGGCGATATCGCTGACTTCTTCTTCATGAAAATAGCTGTACACCATCATCATGACTGACGCCAACCCCGTCGGCACTGACGAGTCCACCACCGCTCAAACTCGTCACTGGCTCGTCAACTCGGCTTCATTGGAAGTCGCATCGACCGCCCCGTATGCCGTCAACTACACCGGCGCTACCTCCATGTAAGTTTGCATCGACTGGAGGCTGTTTTGGCCCAGCTGACACCCATGTTTCTCAACAGCACCGACTACGCCGGCCCCGGCCCTGCTTCCGGCAGCGGTTCTCACCGGTAAGCCTGCTCACTCCGGATGAAATTCCTTGCTCCAGCTGACGATTCACTCGTGTAGATACGTGATCCTCATCTACGACCAACCTTCCACCTTTACCGCCCCCTCCAACCTCTCCACCGCCGGTACCGCTCTCGGCACATGGTACCTTTCTTCCTACGTCTCCGAGTCTGGTCTCGGTGATCTCGTCGCGGCCAACTACTTCCAAGTAGAGGTCGGCGTCGCCACGTCCACTGTAAGTCATACCATTGTGGCACGCGATGAACTTTTGACTGATCGTATGTTGCTCAGGTCGAGTCCACCACTGCCGTCGAGTCGTCCACTCTTGCAGGCTACGGGTCCACTACCTCTTCATCTGCCGCCTCCGGCTCTGCTACCAGCGCTGCCTCAGCCTCAGGCTCAGGCTCGACCTCCGCCGGCTCCGCTTCTTCTAGCGCCGCTACTTCCACCTCTACCTCGACCACTTCCAGCTCCGGTGCCATGGGCAGGAAGGACCTTGGTTGGGGTGTTGTCGTCGGCGGTTTGGGCGTTGCTGCCGCTGTCGTCGGCGCTGGCTTGGGACTCTAATCTGGGAGATCTGAGTGACGTGGTCAGAGGGGATGTGGACGGTGACGAAGCGGATGTAATCATGGACAGTGTGCATATGGACAATAACGAAACATCTTTTACATGTAGCATATGAATCATGTGCGGTGACTACATGCCATGGTTCTCTTTTCCCCACATTGCGCACGCGACGAAAAGCTATACTTGTGTTGTCCAGCAATGGGCTTACCCTTGTGGTCGGGGCAAGTTTGCCTGCGCCCAAGAATGCAAGCTCTGCCCTGTAATACCTCGGGCGCCATTCCAGCTAGATTCTACAGGCCAACTGACGCCCCGATTGCTCGCCCAGATCAACTGATATTTGGTCCCCACATCATTCGGGTTGGCCTCCCTCTTCTGTTCGAGATCACGCACACTGACAAGCTCTCTATGGACGTCCCAACCCACCTTCTCTACTTCTTGGGCAACGTCGTCAAACGTTACTGTGTCACCTGCGATATGCAGTATTCCAGTGGGTATATCTTGTGTGTTATCCAGAATGATATGGGCGAGGATACGGCCTATGTCCTGTGCTGAAGTGAGGGTGAGGCTGTTAGTCCACGCGCCTAGCGCGCGTACCGTGGCCGTGGCCGTGGCGGTAGATGGGCGAGCGTCGCCGCCTTCTCCTGGTTGAGCTGGTGCTTGTGGAAGAGGGAGACGCACGACGCCGAAGGCCGGGTCAAAGAGAAAACTAGTGAAGAGGCCCGTCGATACGATAGTCCACTTAACATCCTGCTGCTGCCGCTGCTGCCGGAGCAAGCGGCGCACGTCCAGCTGCTCGTCGAAGAGCGGCTGCGCCGAACCGTACCCTATCGCATCGTAATCTACCCCGAACTGCCACGGGAAGTAGTGTGTTCCCGGCCCTGCAGACAGCGCCGCATGGGCTAAGTGGAGCTGCGAGCCTGGCCCCGAAGCGAAGCCTGTTGCCGAGATCAAGATGTCGTAGTCCTGGAAAATACGGGATAGTCTCTCGATAGGCCAGGTGATGTCGCCGGTGACTATCTGCACCTTCGATCCTGCTCCGGATCCGGATACTAGAGAAGAGATGTGCGGTGCAGAAGAGGAGGACGGACGGAGTAAGACGCTCAGGCGAACTTGATTTGGTTCGAATGAAGGGTGCGCGAGCAAGCCGCGCAGGATCGATTCGCCTAGCTCGCCCGCGCCGATGATGAGGATTCGGAGCATAGCTTGATTACAGTGCGCCTCTCTGATCTGTCACGGTGTAGGTGTTAGTGCTGCTAGAATACTCAATCCTTATGAGAGTAAGCATTGTATGGGCCCTGCTGACATATACTCGAGCGTTATATAAGCAGCAGTGCCAAGACCGACGCCAGCGGTCGACCTCCACTTGAGCAACTTGGCCTCCACCACCTCCACCTAACTCTAACTGGGGCATTACCTAAATCTGTAGATGATCCGTCTTTGTTATCTG